>JALPQI010002561.1:0-84464 GCA_025490895.1 Thaumatotibia leucotreta
TTAATTCGCTTTTAAAGCAATCCTGTAAATCTTACGATCAATTTAAGCAGTAACTACTAATTTGACGGCCTATTAAGTCGTTTGACGACCATTAAAACCACAAACTCAGATTAATTTAATACTCCTTTATAGTGCTGCCTCCAACATCATTAAAGCAGTAACATCGAGATTATTAAAGCCTACATAGTGTCCCACTGCTGGGCAAAGGCCTCCCCCCTCCCCCCTAATGCTGAGGCCAGACGAGCGTAATATTTTGAGTTTTGAACCGCGTAATTTCGGTTGCTCCATACATTGTGTCACATGTACGCAATGTGACACAATGTACCTACGCCGCGACCGAAATTCTTCTTCTGAGTCGTAGCCTCATGTCTGAGGGACGTGATTCCTATGGGATATTATTCTTCCTGTCACTGCTCTCCAGGCCGTTCGATCTTCGGCCATATGAATGGTTGCCTGGAGTGAAGTTTGGGTTATATTTTGGACCACATCTGTCCATCTACTGGGTGCGCGCATCCTACTTACGCCCATCGACACTTCCCGTAATAATGCGCATTTCCATCGCATCCCCACCACGTCTGATTGTGTGGCCGAAGAATTTGAGGACTCTTTGGATGCAAATGTCAGACAGCCTTGAGGTTATTTTGAGCTGGTCCAAGATAGACGCGTTGGTCCGAAATTACGCGGCTCAAAACTCAAAATATTACGTTCGTCTGGTCTCAGCTTTAGTCTTCAATCGTCCCGGTTTTGTGCAATCTGTGGCCAGCCGTTGAGATACGCGTCCAGGTCGTCCCGCCACCTCCATCTGCCAGCTGCCTGACTTGTGGCACCCATTCCGTGGCTACTTTAGCCCACCTATCTGGGTGACAAGCCAGAGGGTTCTTGAAATTGCGTAGCTACCCAGCCTGATAGCGTTTCTCAAAAAAGACCCTCTAGAATACCACATACCACGGTATACCTTCTGGTCGCATAATCTTTTTCAGTCTATTCTATTGTGGCATACTTTTCTTCGCATAATTTGTATTAGCATAAATGTACTGTCGCATAGTAATTATTTCGGCATACTACTTTGTTCGCATATTAAAGTTTTGTAATAATTTAACTTGGACTAATTTATTTTTGCCTAATGTATACTACGCATATTACTGTTTGGTTGGACTAATGGTTACTAGTCATAATATTTCGGAAAGTATAATTTAAGTTCCCTATTTGAATAAAACACTTTTTCTTTGTTTAACATCAATTTTAAATCAATTAACATGCATTTTACATATTGAGTATTTTACATATTTTACAGAATGTTCTTTTATTCTGTTGCGGGTTTTAAAATGCGTTACTGTCTAATTTCAAAGTATAGATAATAGGTTAGGTTAGGTTAGGTTAGTGTGTTGTCCAGGCGCGAAGCGCCTAAACTACGCGGAATAGGGGGTCTGCATCGCAGACCCCCGTCGACCTCACTATTGTTCCCATATATTATATAAGTAGATTATACACACTTGATTTGCCCTGTTGAAACAATCGGTTTTCCTTAATCGCTTACATTTTTTTATTACTCACCGTCACTTTTATTCATAAAACTAAATGTGAATCTACCGTCATTCTCCGTATAGGTACTGTAGAACGCCTGGATGCTTAGACAAGTTACCAATCGCTAACGCTTAATTGTCAATCGTAAACGAAAGGCAGCTAACTGTTAGCATGTCAATCATGCCAGTTGGTAGTCTAATTTTAGGATTAACTATTTGTATGCATCGTGAAATTATGCGTAATAATTATTATGCAATTTTGTATTTATACTGTGTGATATTAGTTATTATGACGGGTATGCCTTTAATTTGTATGCTTTTAAATATTATGCGTAAAAAAATATGCATAAATATGATTCGCCTTGTCAATATTTCGGCTAGAAGATATTACGCGTAACTATATTATTACATTCGTTAGTATGCATCCCAATAGTGAACCGAATACTACGACGGGTGTCCTTCTAGCCGCAGTAGCCTTCATGCGACAGGGGATATTGAGAGATCATTGCTTCGCTTCAAAAATTGTGCCAAGAGGGAAATGACGGCCTTTAAAATTGACCATCGAAATTGGGAGACACTTGCGGATACCGTCAACTGCTACAACTTTGCACGCAAATTCATGTTTTTTTCAAGTAACTCTTAAAGTATGTGTTATCTGTACTCTTTCTTACATTGCTAAGCTAATATAGTTCAAAATACATTAGTATCAGGGTTCAAAGTATGCCAAATACTAATAGTTTAGCTTCTAGAAACATTTAAAGTTACAGCCAAAGTTGTAGCCAAAAGCTGCAACTTTGCCTAGTGGATTATCTGTGGTAATATATGGAGAATTTAAAAATGGAAACCCTTTTTAATTTTATAGCAGTCATATCTAAGCCAAGGTGCCAGTAGAATACACTAAATACTACGCAAGTATTTTTTTTACGACATAGGCATAGTTGTGACGTGTTCTACAGCATTTCCATACATTGTCCCAAGCGTAGCTAGGGTTGTGCCAAACAAAATAGACACCAATAATTTTACTACTTAAAAAAATTGCATTTCTTTTATTAATTTGCTGAATTTCAGTATTGTAAGGGTTGAAATAACAAATAGTTAATAGTAGCTAAAGACTTAATTAATAAAACTATTTTTTTTTCATATTTTTTTTTATAAAATAAATATAGTGTCAACCCTAGACCAGGCAATTTTAGGACATGTACATTCTAAGAAACCTTTCCCAACATTGCCCGTCGTCATTCTGGCCTTAAAAGAGTTTATTTACATGAAAAACTTCATAAAACATCGCAAAGAGCATATTTACTTACCATATGAGTACTCCACAAGTGGCTATAACAGATATTTTCGCACTTATAATAAAAGTTTTGAACACATTGAAAAAACACTTGGTTGCTTTCTAAGCGTTAACACCGACTGAATTTAAAAGTAGGTGTGCTGCCAGGAAAAAATATGTTGAAATGGGTTGCCAGATAAATTCTACAAATTTTACTATTTATAGAAGAAAAGAATATGTAATAGTTTGGTAGAAAAGTGGGTTTTTGTAAAATGGGCAAAATTGTAGCAGGTTGGCAAAGTTGCAGCGTTCGACGGTAATTGAATGGAGTGGCGAAAAGTATTGAGGACGGTCGGAAGAATTGCGATGGGTCCTGGTTCGCGACCTTAGCTGACAGAAGGGTAAAAGGCATCTTGGTGGCACGTTACGTTACACATCAGACACGAACTTCCCCTGTCAGTCTTGTGGCAAAGTTTGTCGTTCTTGCATAGGTATAGTTAGCCACCAAAAGCGATGTCTTCAGGAGATTTATACCAAAAACCGCCAGAAATAGACGCAAAGACTAGTAGTAGATACTGTATGCGGCAGACATGGCCGGTCCAGTCCCATTTAAGATATCGAGATAAAATTCTTAAATACGTTACACATGTAAAACTGTATCAGATACTTCATTAATCGAATTATGCCGAACACGAAAATGCGACTGTTTTCGCACATGTTCAATAATGAGTTGTTTATGTTGCGGCTAATTGGCTTGTAATGAAGAATGCCTGCTCACTGCCTCCCACACATTGTTTATCTTTTTTGCCTTGAAGTACTTTTTATTCTTTTAGTTATTTAATTTCTCATTTTTAAATCGGGAAATTTGCAATACGAATTTAATTTAATATCGTTTTACTTGAAAGTCTTGTGGTTTCATTATTTACTCGGTTTTGTATTGCGCGTGTATCGATTCAAAATCTGACTTCAACTTTATTAAATGGAAGAGGATAATATGTACGGTCGGCTCTAATAATATGTATACGATTTTGATCCTTATGCCCTTGACATACGTTCCGAAACGTATACATACATATTATTAGACATGACTGTACTGTACTGACAAATAAATATTAATTAAAATATTCACTAAAATGAGTGTAAATGCTAAGCTTTTCAAATTATATTCGTGAGTACATACATGTAACTGTTCGACTATAAAAATCAATAATAATTATTTCAAAAGGCCAATTCAACACATAAAAATATTAGTTTGCTATTTTTTTGATCTTAACACATATCTCGTGTAAACAAATTAATGTTGCCTTTTGATAGAATCAAATTTGTCCAGAGTCATTCTACTTCATTTGTTAAAACGAAAAATAAAGTCTGGCGCTGCCTGTCTAATGTTGCAGTATAATCTGTATCGACTGTATCGCTGTAAAACATTATTATCGTTATTTTAACCCTTAATCGGATAACGGGAATATGTTTCCCACCTGTTTTGAATCTTGTATCTCACTGATAAGGGCCAAAACCAATGAAATTTTGGTGTGACCCGTGTTTGATTAAGGGTTAAAACGCAAAACTTTCGTGAGACTCATGCCATCTTGACATTCATTGTGTGTTTGTTATTTATTTATCTATCTTACGCCAATGAGACAAACGACTTGCGATATTGTCACTGTCGCTGGCGATAAATATAACAATAAAGCGTTAAAAAATATATTATTTTATACGGTGTAGTAGCATGGTATAGGCTTTTATTGAAACCGAAGAATGCGACGCATAGTTTTAGCCTAACTGTGAGCATTACTTGATTAAAAATCCAAATTTTAAAAGTAATTAACTTTCTAAGAAAACTTAATTGAGAAGCAATGTACTTCAAAACGAATCGTTAATTTGTGCTGGACAATGACAGATCGTAGCCCTTCGCAATGTTTGACACCTAAGCGATACACGCGTTACATTACATTGATCGTTCGGAGGCATGAAACTTAATTGTACGGTCAATTTAAATATTTGTCGAATGTTAATGCTTGAAAACGATTGCTGGTAATGCGTATAGTTACCCATTTTCATAAAATCCCGGGTCACTGTAACACACTGTATTATTACGATTAACGCGAGTTACCTTCTCAGTTATTTAAGTCGAAAAATGATCGTATAAGAGGAGCTTCTTCAAGAGCCATTCGCTATGGCTGTGCGACAAAGCCTCGCTGGCTGTGGAGCGAAAAATGTCGAGCATTATTCGATGATTCGCTTTAGTCGTATTTTTATTACTATAAATTGTTATATCTACTTCTAGTGACAAGTGTCGCACGTCATTTGTCTCATTGGCGTAACATAGATAAATAATATCACCACTGACTGTCAAAATATAATAGTTTTGAGTTACGTCCAATTTGAAATTTGAATCACCGTTTAATTATTGTTGACAGGTGTCGACATTTTAAGTGTATTACAATACTAATGAGTTCTTAAAAAGTTGGACATTTGAATCACGTCTTTAGATTTTGATAGTGGTGTGGCTATTTTAAAATAACAAATAAAAAATATATTCCAAAAAGCAGGTAAACGTATTTTTCACTTCTCATGCTCAAAAAGTGCACCTTTATGTCGTGCGTAGACGACATAAAATCGCATTTTATGGTCTAGCTAGAGCGTAAAAGTATTTTCTTTCTAAGCCTAAGGTAATCGATACCAACAGCCAAACAGTTACAACATTACACAATTTTATTGAGCAATAAAATAGTATAGCTGTAAAAACTTGTTATATTATTTTATTTATATTAAGTACAATATTAGAATTATGTATCTTCTGTCATTGAATTTAGTAAATCACATTAAATAGATATCGACTATCGTTCAAAAATGCTCTGAAATGTTTGACTTGGCAGAAAACCGAGCAACTGAACTTCTGATCGCAGGTTGAAAATTAAAAAATGAGTTGGCGGGTTTTGGTTACATATTTTTCTTCTTTCGCTTTATGAAAACTCCGTTGTGTAAATTGCAGTGAAAATATGTTCTACTTTCCTCGCAAACGAAGTGAAAAGCAGAGTGTACAACATGGGCATAAATGTCCATTTTTACCCTCGGCTACTATTTTGCCTCGGTTAAAAATGGGTCACTTTATGCCCTTGCTGTACAACAATCTACTATTTTTAATCCATAGAGTGTCTACAGACATCAAAACCTGACAAGCCACATCATTAAAGACTCAATCTGAAGTCTAACTTGAGTGCGAATGCGATACAATGCTTTACGCATCGAGTAAAATCTAACGTATCCTTTTCTTTCCAACTCATGGTACCTACGGCTACTGGTCACACTCACACTATCGACAGATCCCAAATGTCACCCGAACGGTTCGGTGACATCGGCCGAGAATAGATTACTGGCCCGCGGCCAGGCTATTCGGCCCTAGCGATTCAAGTTCACTGTCGAGTTACATGAATCACGTCTTCCTGTCTTCTTGGACATTGAGAATCGAGTTTAATGTTCATTTCTGTGGTGTTCTTTGTTAGTCTCCGCTAGCCTAGCCTAAATGTCTTCGCACACTTAACAACTCCACGCCAACGCGGCAGCAACTCTACTCACACTCATGATGAGTAGTCAACTAGTTGATCCAGTCACTAGTGGACAATGCGGTGTCAACGAGTGGGCAATGAAAATGGTTGCTCGATACACGTCAGTCGCAAACGCATAGTCGTTGCGTGGACAACGTGTGGTCGTTGCGTGACAAACGAGTCGGGGTTGACTTTTAGTGGCTTTAGTGTACAATGCGTAGGCCACTCGTCGTACACTATTTTAATATCATTTTTTTTAATTAAACCTTGAATATATGACACAGGGTTTAAATTTCAATGATTAGACTTGAGTTGAGTGGGTGTGGAGTTGATATAATGAATTGAAGACTAAGGTCTTCGCGGACTACCCGAAGTGAATGCTCGATGTAGAAATTGTATGAACGGCGGTAAGTGGTGTCGGCGCGTGCGACCTATTTTAATACTGGTGGGCTACGGTGAAGGAAAACATCGTGAGGAAACCTGCATACACCTGCGAAGAAATTCAAGGGTGTATGTGAAGTCCCCAACAAGTACTACAGCATTAGGACCACGCAAAATAGGCACGTTTGATGTCGAGTTGCGGAAAAAATGGCCAGGCTTACTACGGCGAAAATCGAAATTTGGAAATTTGGAGGATTTTTCTGTATCACTCAAACGAAGGCGTCATTAGAGTGAGAGAGACAAATCCTCGAAATTTACGAATTTCGTTTTTCGCGGCAGGACCGCTGAATACAACAACAACAACTGGGAGGCTACCACGATCTACTAATGCGATTCAGTTTAGAACTTAATGTGAATCGCGATATGTCAGTTCCATAGAATAACTGTCAAAAACTTACAAGCCGATCTGAATCGCATTTAAGACGTCATGATAGCCCCCCTGGATGCTTCAGAGAAGTTGCCAATCGCTAACACTTAATCGTCAATCGTAAGCGAAAGGCAGCTAACTGTCTTTGTCGCACTAATAAGAAAGAGGGATACGATACGCTACTAAGCGCTAGCGATTGGCAACTTGGCTAAGCATCTTGAGCGAAATCGTGCGAGATTGTCAGTCACTCCAACGATGGCGTCATTAGAATGACAGATACAAATTCTCGAAAGCGGATGTCGACTAAGGGATTGAAGTGTCACTGACCATTATTTTATAAAAGATTGATGATGGGCAGCAGCGTCATCATAGTGGACAAATTACTGCGATCGGCAATCTACTTGCCCAGCGTGGCGATTATGGGTATGTACCTCCGTATGCATTTATACGCATAGTTAATAGTGGGGCCTACGTCCAGCAGTGGACTATCATAGGCTGATGATGATGGATGATGGATGTCGAAGTTCGAAGTAGGGCTGCTCATAGCGGAGGCCCTTAGACTCGGCACTCCGCAGTAGAGCAGTTCTATAAAAGTACACAATTAACACGTTCGACGCCGGTGACACACATATGTGACCGAAAAAACTGTACTCCTATGCCAGTGACACACATGCGTGATCAAAGTAATCTTATTCTTATGCCACTAGCATTAATTAAGTTCTCACTCCTATGCCAGTGGCATCGAAATACGAACGTTTTTGACACAGTGCTGTGTCACCGGCATAGGAGTACAATCTTTTCGGTCACACATGCGTGTCACTGGCATAGGATATAATATATCAGATAATCTAGATCGGCATAGTATAAGCACTTAGTGATACAGTACCGGAGGCGAACGTGTTAGACAGATCGTTAAAAAATACCATGAAATCGATATTTTTAAAGTTTGAATGCGGCCCCGTTTAGTAATTAAATTTTGGTATGGCTTCCGTAAACCAACGCCAAATAATGTCGGCAAACAGTATAATGACGCTTTTGTTAGCATGTGACGCGTTCGACATACTAATGTAATTACTTTTCGATCTATCAAACAGTGTAAACTTGGATACCGTGAATATACCATCTATATAGGGGAGATACGGGATACATTGCTATGGGCATCATTTTAGTTAGGAATTATGTTAGGAAAATAAGCCGCCCATCGTCGTTCCCGGTGCAAAAGTGCCCATAACACTCGCAGCGTTTCCGCGTTGAATAGCCATGGACACTTGGACAGCCGTTGCACCAGGAATGACTCTGAGCGAGGATGCTCTCCTTTTTGTCGGAGACGACGTCCGATGTCACGAAGTTTTTTAGCGTCAGCAGCCAGCTGTCTCCACCGCCACGGGAATGATAATATAGCACTAGAAGACTATATTTCTGCCGTTTTAAGCCGGCTATTCACACACCTGCTGCAGGGGCAATACCGGTCGCACGGCGGTTGGACCAATTTTAGGCTGTTCTCTACACACTAGCCTGCCGTTCAGTGTGTAACTGATAGTCCCGCTGAACGCACGTCCACGAGAATGCCTCCTGTATTGTCGAAACACCAGAGGATTGGTATCGGCTTGGCACTTTCTGTGGCGCTACCAAAAAAAAGGAAGTGAAGGCATTGGGTGAAGAATTGGTTGCATAAACGAAGCAAATTGTGCCACATGAATATTATGAAAGAATCGGAAGTAGATATTGTTTATGTTTTTTATCCCACATGTGGGGCCGGTCTTTAAAGACGTCTATAACCTACGTCTATATTTCACGCTCTTTTTCCAGTTTTGTCCACTCCGCTCGGCTGTCACCAATGAACTGACTGGAATCGCCCCAATCCTCGCAACGCAGCAACCTTGCAGGGTGCACACAATCTAGGGAGCTAGGAAGGTCTTGCGCCCCTGCCGCCCTGCCGCAGGTCCAATCTAAAAATTGCCCCTGCTTGCCTACACAAATCATAATTAAAGAGGCAATCAAGAGTCCAATTCCCATATTGCCCCTGCTGCAGGTGTGTGAGTAGCCGGCTTTAAGTTCGTCTGTCACTCTGCTGCAACTCCAGCTGCACGTGTGGTGCGACTAATGTGGGAAACGGCGAAGGTGCTGACACGTCGAAGTGTTATTGACTAAATTCGGTTTAGTTTGATTTTAACATAAAAAAATAATACCCATAATTCATTGTAATTTTTTTTTCATAATAGGTAGACGTTTGACCACGATCATACCTGCTGGTAAGTGATGATGCAGTCTATGGTGGAGCACGTTTACCTATGAGATACCTAATACCTATTCACTCTTGCCTTGAAGATTCAGATTGTACACATGCGGAAACACAGATCCGGGCAAGGCATTCCACTCTTTGGCAATTCGCAGAAGGAAAGTCGAAGCGAAACGCTTCGTGCGTGTTTTTGGAATACCTACCATGAATCAAACATAGATATCAAACAAAACGCCAAATTCATAGGTATGATTAAGTAACAACGTTTACTTATTTTCCAAGAAAAGCCAAGTAAAATAGGTACTTAAATAATATTAAACTGGACCTCAATTGCCACTTGTCTGACATGGATTCCATTAAATATTATTTTGCATAACTTAAGTAATAGCCTGTTAGACAAAAGGTCACGTAATTCAACCAGTGTGAAGATGTTTTGACGGCCCTAAAACAGCACCCTGTGTGACCCCGTCGCTTAATAAGACGTAACTTAAGGTAAGAGGCAATATTCCGGCCTAGGTTTGTGTTTATTTGCCATTAACTCAAACAGTTCATACAATATTTTGAAATTAAATAATATTAAAGAATGCTACATCTACATCTCTCATACTTTGCAAAGATTTAAAATCGATGAAAAATACTTACTTCTTGATTTAATCATAAAATACAAAGAATAGGGTTTAGTATGGTAAAGCATGCTGAGACCTTACTTCGAAGGCTTTGCTGTAACACAGCATTCCTTTGTTAAAATTTTATATGAAATTTTAATAAATATGGGTGAATTTCGTTGCTGCAGTGTGAAATCCCCTCCTTCAAACCATGGGCGATCGAGAGCTTGCTGTCATAGATCTTTGACTATAAATAACCCCATAAAAAATAAACAATTATGTTAAATTGCATTATTTGGGATTCACTGACATGAACGAAAAACGGTTAGAAAATGGGGTCAAAACCGTTTTTCATCAAGGTGACCAGGGCTGCTGGGCGATTTGCAATTATAATCCTTAATCCTATTCTGTATACTTCGTGTGTTAAGAAAAAAAATTGGAATTGGTCGAAAAAAGTTTGCTTTTTCATTACTTTTAAATCTTGTATTATTTTTGGGACACCCTATATATAACCGATATCCAAATAAAAATAACGAAATTTCATTTTTCAAAGAATGTAGTTTCGATTCCTGGGCCGACGACACGTATTTTTGTAAGTGTATTAATGCAGTTTTTCTTTTTACTAAAATAGATCTCATGGTTCCTAAGACAAGATTTCGCGATCTGTTGTGCTTTCCCTCCATACTGACTTTGGATTGATCACCCTGTATATGTAGTTATAAGTGAAGCTAATAAAAGCGTGTTAAAAATACGCTTTTTTAGTACAGATGGTGCCTTTTTTAGGCTCTAGTGCGAGAAGTGGGTCATTTTACGTCAGGTCCAAAACTTCGGAGGGCCATCTGCACTAAAAAACGTAGTACGAGACACGTGTAAAAACGAAATTCGTAACTCGTGTCGATTTAAAACCCTCCCTATCGGTCTTGTTTTAAAACATCGCCACTCGTTTCGAATTTCATGTTTTTCGCACTTGTGTCGTAATGTACTATTAAATTACAACATTACAAGAACAAGAAAAAACAATTATCATTTTATTTTTGATTACACGCCTAAAACTATTACCTAAGTACCTGGTGTAACTATTTTGTCATGGCTTATATCTAATAAAGTAATTGTAAGGTAAAGGAAGTATCTTTAAAACAGAATGAAAACTACAGCACCCTTCCGAACCCCATTTTCATGTTGACACACTTGACATAACATGTGCGTGACCTAGAATAAGTTAAATCTATAATTACTACCCTTACTGTGGGTTTGAGTATGTACGGTCTAAATCATTAATTGTAAATTTCCATTGGAGGCTTTCGTTTAAAAAGAAACTACTCGTTACTCAAGGGTCTGACGATACATTGTAGAGTATCGACAAAGTGACTACAAATTCAATGAATACCAGGGTGCTTAGGCACTGGTCTCATCGCGAGCTACTAAGCTATGGAACTATCGGCTATAAACACGAACAATAGATACGCACTCTCGTGTAAATAAAAGAGACACGGCTATACTCGCCCAGATATTAGCTATCACCGCCGGGCGAGTATCGCCGTGTCTCTTTTATTTACACGGGAGTGCGTATCTTTTGTTCGTGTTTATAGCCCATAGTTCATAGCATAGTAGCTCGCGGTGAGACCAGTGCCTTAGACATAGACAAGTTACCAATCTCTAACGCTTCATCGTCAATCGTAAACGAAAGGCAGCTAACTGTTTTTGTCGCACTAATATGCAAGAGCGACAGAGAGGAAAAGCTACGATATGCTACTAAGCGTTAGCGATTGGCAACTTGGCTAAGCATCCTGCAGTGTTATTGACTAAGGAAACCGCCTTGCTGTCAGCGCTGTGTCAGCGCTGCGGCAGCGTCGAGTCTAAAAATGGTATTCACTAATGTACTTTAAACGACACTAGTGTTCGGCGACGAATGCGGCATGAGCTGGAACTACACTGCGTCGAGAGTTTGACGTTTAATGTACGAACTTCGTATTCTCTAACGAAAAACAGCGACGAACTCGCCTACAACCTCGCTCACAGCCTCGATTCCTAATGTCAAATAAAACAGCTAGGATTTTAGACAAGGCTGTCTCGACGTCGAGCTCGTTGCCGAACGCAGCGTCAAATGTGTGAATAAGAGAATAGTATAGCTGAGCATTTCTCAAAAAGTTTGTACATTTGGATCACGTCTTCGATACTGATAAAAATTGGAAGTAGAGTCAATGATGCTGAGTAAGATCCACCACATTTTCCAAAATGTCACAAAATATAAAACGTTCCTTTTTTGCTACTAAAAATGTATATAAATCCAATAATAAAAAAGGAACCATGCTAAGCCATCATTGACTCTACCAGGGGCCCGTTTCTCGAAAGCTTGTAAATTGTAATACAAGTGGAAGTCTCTTTTTGTCACCATAAGTTAGATAAGGATTTCCGCTCGTATTACAAGTTACAAGATTTTGAGAAATAGGCCCCTGATTGTAGAATGGTATCTTTGTTAGGCACTGGTCTCGCCCAGCTATCAGCGCCGGGCGAGTATCGCCGTGTCTCTTTTTTTTACACGGGAGTGCGTATCTTTTGTTCGTGTTTATAGCCGATTGTTCATAGCTTAGTAGCTCGCGGTGAGACTAGTGCCTTAGGCCTGCTGGTGACTTACTCCAATTTTTTACCTAAACATTATTATCGTTTTGATCAGCATTTTGTTCTCATTGTCTGGGCTGAGCATAGCAATGTTCCGAGGAAAAGTTTCATAAGTTCAGAAACTTCTAAAGAGAATGTTCTCGGCAATTTTAATTTTACAAGCAATCTAATCATTCCAAAACCGTTATATACGAGTACATGCACTTTAAGGTATATTTTATGCCTTGTTTACTCAATTCTAAAATACAATGTTCTTCATAACATTTTCTTATAAGTTTTAAATTCTCATGAAAATTCTCGGAAATTTCCGAGTATATTTTGAGAATGTACTGCAACTTGAACAAATTTGTACATTTCTAGCTGGGCACCATGGTAAGAGAATATTCGCGTGAATGGTCAAACGTAATTGAGGTACGGCGTAAATAATTAACACTTTCGATGCCCGTCGAGTGGACGTGACGGGTTGATGTCAACCCGTGTTCTTTATTGCCGATCGATAACATAGTAATCACCACAGATGTCATATATACCATAGATCAAGCAAACGTATCTACTTAGCGTGTCAAATGAACTCAGTGAAATCCACTGAATTGTCCGTCTTTAATCGCAGCTTGCAGCTTTCGGGCGTCAAATTTTGTAAGTTGAAGTGAACAAAAACATTAATAATGCCTTCTTAAGAAATATTAATTGCCACAACACAAAAAAATATGAATACTCAAGGGCCTGAGACATATTTAAAATAATAGGCAAGTAACAACTTCAGTACAAAATCTGACACGCTCGGCCGCCATACAAAATGAATGAACTTGTTTCTTCTATCCAAATCTAATTCTGTGGTAATCACATTTTAAATCTAGGATAATGAAACCCACATGTAAATTTAGTCACTAAGGCCACATGTTTTAGAGAGTAACTGGGCGTGAACGTGAACGCGGGCTCAGTGCTTGATCTAGGAAACATGTCACGTTATTAAATACACGTGAGTTTACATCGTCATCCTATGATAGTCCACTGCTGGACGTAGGCCTCTCCTATTAACTATGCGTATACACGCATTAGGAGGTAAATGAACATAATCGCCACGCTGGACAAGCGGATTGGCGATCGCAGTAATGTGTCCACTATGATGACGCTGTTGCCCATCGTCAATCTTTCATCAAATATGGTCAGTGACACTTCAATCCCTTAGTCGACTCTTACGACACCCGAAACGAATGAAGGCTTTCTATATACCTCTGATTAATGAAACACGTTAACAGACACCACAAAGCGGTGAATTCACTATCAGGGAAATTAGAATTTTGAATTTCTTTATAACCTACAAATAACCTCATCTTAAACTCAAATATAATCGTAGTCGTCGCAGTGGGTGATAATAAACCTATAGAAAAGTATATCAAAGGCTAATGGAGTTATGATGGAAGGTTCTACAAGATCGAACGAGATTTGAAGAGTACCTAATAGCTTATCAGAGAGAACTTATCAGGTTTGAAAATCATTTAACTGTATACTATTTCAGAAAGGTTCAACTATTGTAGAACCTGGCTTAACCTCCTGGATCCCCCGTTCCTCGCTTGAGGACATAAGATTAAAAAAAATCTCCGGCTAAATGTCAAAGCAGCATAACAAGTTGGCATATGTAGAAAGAATCCGAACGAAACTGTCAATCTAATAAAATAAACATGGAGTATCAGGCGGCCAATCTCCGATCAGTACGGCTTAGACAGCTGACACTACTTGCAACACTATGTTCCGCGGTAAGTAAACATTAATTTATATCAATGAAAGTGTAATTATATATTTTTGTTTACTGTTGATTAGTAAATATATGATGTAATTCATGCGTTAGTATTTAGGTTTCCTTTGTATAATTACAAAACTTTAGTTTTATGAATCTTTGAAGTTTATGTACTCGTGCGAGTATGCAAGGACTTACACAAGTAAATTATGTTCTCGTACGAGTAACATCGGTCTCAATAAAGTAAGTTTTTTATTTCACACGAATATTAATTATTTTTTATTTCCAATTTTCAGCCTTAAAAAGACAGTGAAATTGAGAAATACCGGAACTTCGACGCATCCGACGGTCTTTCCGAAGGTGAAGATGTGTATATTACAAGTACGTCCTTCCAGAAATCTAGGCACCTTTTTGTCCGGTCAAACCTTTAGGCTCTCGGTTGCATTACGTCTGGGCTCAGACTGTGTAGCCCCATATAAATGCCACTGTAACGCTAATGTGTCGTCGAAGGGGCTGCATGATCTCTCGTGCAATAGAAGTGCTGGCCGTATAGCACGCCACGCTACCATAAATGATATCCTGCACCGAGCGCTCACTTCCGCGGAAGCAGCTTCCGCGCAGTCCTGGAGCCTACGGGTCTAGCGCGGGACGATGGGAAGCGGCCAGATGGCATGACTCTTGTTCCCTGGGAGCTGGGGCAGCCTTTAGTATGGGACGCCACATGTGTGGATACCATTGCGCCGTCCCATCTCCCAGGAACTTTGAAAAAGGCCGGAGCGGCTGCGGAATCAGCTGAACTCCTCAAGCGGCGCAAATATGCAGCTATAGATTCCAGCTGCATATTTGTGCCGTTTGGGGTAGAAACACTTGGCCCCTGGGGACCTGGAGCCCACGAGATTTTTAAAGGGCTCAAGAAGCGGCTCGTAGTCGCCACCGGTGACCAGAGAGCTGGCTATTACCTCGCCCAGCGAATAGCAATTGCTATTCAGCGAGGTAATTCCGCCAGCCTTCTGGGCACCCTACCACCAGGCACGGAGCTCGAGCCTATTTTTTATTTGTAAATATTTGTTAACGTGTAGTATTTGTAGATATAGTTTTATTTCCTTAGTGTTAGTTTATTTTATTCTATTTTTTTTTGTATATTTTAAATTATTAATGTGATATAATATATTTTTGTACCAATTAATGTGATTACCTATAAAGTTGTTTAATTTGTCTAACATGCAACTTGCATACCATTGTTAAGTATATGTTGTGTACTCGTACACAGTTTAGAAAAGTTAATTTTGTTACTGGCTTTTATTTGTAAGTATGTGCTGCTTATTACAAATATAACTATATTTTGTAAGTTTATAATCATATTAATCATATGTAGAGGAAAAGATTTCGATCTGTTTGAGACTAAATTCATTTCATTGTTCTCTAATAAGTACAAATATGTGGTTTTTGTATTTTTATACGTAATTAAACGATTTTTGTACCGTTTTGTTTCCTTTCATATAAGTACCTCGAGTGAGGACATAGTCCTTTTGTACTCGCATGAGACCATAAGGAAAAATCTGATGGAAAGCCCCTGGATTTTTTTTATTATTTTTCCTACAATATGGGTTGCTTGCTTATTTGATTTATTGAAAAAAATATCAGTTTTGCTTGATTTGACACCTCCAGGATCCAGGAGGTTAAGAAATAATCGATTTGAAATCCGAGCAAGTGCGTGTCGAACTTGCGTACTAAAGGGTTACGTAGCAGTAAATGTAAAATATAGTATACAGGGTGAATTAACATGAGTCGTGAACAGTAATACGTTTTCCTAACTCTATAAACAACTAACAATTAAATGCCCCACAAGTTACTTAAAAATTTAGTAGTCATTTATTTATTTTTTGTATTTTTTGGATTTATGTCTTTGTAATTTTTGGCTTTAGGATATCCAAAAGTAAAAGACAAATCAATGGAATAATTTAAATTACCTCTTCAAATTGAAGTAGGTAATTAATAACGGCAATTTTGTAATTTCGTGATAATGATATTTATTACATCGTTTTAAATTGCTTATATCTGAAAAACAGTTATCATTTCTGAAAAACACCTTAAAAATTAGAAAAAGCCACGAAAAATACAAAAATATGACTATTTCCAAGTAGTTGTGGGGAATGTGAGGCATTCAATTATTGTTAGTTGTTCATGTTTTAACAATATAAGCTACGCAGACGATATGGCGCTGCTGGGCCCCTCAGTTGGCTCGTTAAAGAAGCTAATCACCATATGTGAGGACTACGCCGAGCAGCACGGTCTTAGGTATAACGCAACCAAAAGTGAAATACTCATTTTTAAGGCTCCAAAGTATAATACAGATACCACTATACCTACGATCGTGCTGGGAGGGGTACCTCTCAAGGTGGTGGAGAGTTTCAAGTATCTGGGACATGTGCTAACCAGAGATTTGAAAGATGATATGGATTTGGAAAGAGAAAGGAGAGCCATGGCAGTAAGGGGCAATATGGTTGCCCGCAGATTTGCACGTTGTAACAATCAAGTCAAATTAACACTTTTTAAAGCATACTGTCAAACTTTTTACACGTGCAGTCTGTGGGCAGCATTTACTCAGAGGGCTTATAATATGCTAAGGGTTCAATACAATAACGTCCTGAGGATGCTGTTGAGGCTGCCGAAGTACTGTAGTGCATCGGGCATGTTCGCAGAGGCGCGAACGGATGACTTTTACGCCATTAGGCGTAAAAGAATAGCGTCTCTGCTGACACGCGTTCGCGGCAGTAGCAACAGCCTCCTTAGGACCTTGTCAGAACGCCTTGATTGCCGTCTCACCAAATACTGGGTCGAGGTGGCGATTGGAAGAGCAAAATAGGCTCCCCTTGAGGTGGTTGCTCCCTTATTGCTTTGTGAGTTTAGTTTTTTAAGTGTGAAATTTAATTTAATGTAAATACTAATATAGGGTGTAAGTTTTCGTTTTATTAACAAATTTGTATGGATCATACTGGTCTGAAATAAACGAATTTTATTTTATTTATTTTATTTATTTATAGAGTTAGAAAAATGTTTTACTGTTCACGACTTATGTTTAACCCTGTACCTATAGTAAAAAAGGTGGTACTTATATTTTCCGAGTAAATTGGCTGTGACGAACGGACATGACCGTTTAAGGGTTCCGTTTTGTTCAGTGTGGATACGGAACCCTAAAAAGTACGTTAATTTTTTATTGAACTTCTATTAATTTCTAACTCACACTCATAAAATGTGCAAAATAATGAAAGACAAGCTGGTACACTAAGACGAGCGTCCGTTCCGGGTAATCTGCGTCAGCTAGCGTAGACCTTACAAGTGGTATGCTTCTTTGGAACTGTCATTAAGTATTATAAAAAATGTCCATCTAGGTTACTGCTCAAGTCCGACAACAATATGCCCTCGTTAAGTCAAAGCAAGCAATCAAAATGCTAACCCCACGTCGCGTTATCTGCGTTTCCTTCTGAACGCATCTGTGAAATTGCTTTTGCGCAGATTAAGAATGCAAATCCACTTTTCATGTTCTGCTCCAAGCTTGATTCATAAAACATATTTTTTCTTTGCAAATTTCATCATCGTTCTATTAGGTATTATAAATTATTAACTACAGTTGTTTCCGCATAAACGTGATAGGTATTAAATAAAAATGACAATAATTTATGAAGAAATTCAGTTTCCCCCAAAAAAGCTGTGGTCTTTAACAAGTGTCATGTCATGTATTTATTTACATACATTGAAAGTTGGAACCTCCTTTTAAGCAAACATTTGCTTGTGATAGGAGAATTCCGCTCTCCTATTCGCACAGCAAACGGTAAATTATATGATATGATAATAGACCAACATAACATATTTAAGTGCTTACTTAAAAGTTACAATTTCATAAATCAGTTATTTTAAGAAAAAATACCACGGTTGATGTCTGACCAATAAAATATGTGATATACTCGTATTGTGCAATTTATATTCTCAGACAGATGCTATGTTTAAGGGTAAGTATGTAGGTGATACTTTTTTGAACGCGCGCAGGAATGAATTTTCAAAGGTTTCCACACGATTAGGGTAAGCTAATAGGTACTGATTTGTCTTTACGTCATTATTTACTCATCTCAATTTAGAATAAACAAAGTGAACTTTCTGCGTAAAATGAAGTTGTAAAAGGACGTCATGTCTGTCGTCGAAGTTACAAGGGTGGAAACTCGTCGCTCCGTTACGAGTGTCTGTTATATGACAGTCATCGATGCGTGGAATCATGATTTGATGCCGTTACTCGTGCCTGAGTCGTGCCTGAGCTATATCAAACTACTGTAACTCATCTGTCGATTTGGATTGAAAAATCTGTGGGGGAGAATTGGGGCAATTAGTTAAAAAAAAAAACGATTTACGGAACAGACGTTTCTGAAATTGCAAATGTACTCATGTATGGTTGTTGGTTTTATTTAACGCACATTGGCAGGCATTAAAGTCAACTTACACAACTCGGCTGGTTATTTGACTTATTTGTCTCCGTGTCTGAGGAAACTACAGCTACAGGTTGCTGGTGCGCAGAGGATAACAGTTAAGGAACTGGGACGATGCTTGCAGGAGGAGGCTTTGATCCTCGCTCCGGTTCGTTCCTGGAGCAGAGACTGACCATCGCGATTCAGCGCGGAAACGCAGCGAGCGTGATGGGCACCTTTGCCTCAGGAACCAATCAGGGCGGTTTAGATCAGTAGCTTCTTTACAGGTTCTTTAGTTTTTTTTTATTTAAGCTAATATTTTAAAAATGTTTCTTAGTACAGATGGTACCTTTTTTAGGCTCTAGTGCGAGAAGTGGGTCATTTTGACGTCAGGTCCAAAACTTCGGAGGGCCATCCATACTAAAAAACGTCGTACGAGACACGTGCAAAAACGAAATACGTAACTCGTGTCGATTTAAAACACTCCCTATCGGTCGTGTTTTAAAACATCGCCACTCGTTTCGAATTTCATGTTTTTCGCACTTGTTTCATAATGTAATGTACTACTTATTTACTAATTTATTTTTAAGATTAAGTTTGTAGTAAATATTATTTATTGTTAAGTAGTGAACGTTTTCAATTAATAAGCTTCAGTTGACTTACACACTTCAAATACTTGATGAGTTAAGTGGTTAATGCAGATGTCAGTGTCTATAAGTCATTTATTTACCATCACAATTCTAAGAGTATGACGACAAAAAAGGTAAATACTAGTAGGTAAGTACTTAACCAATTTATTCTTATATTAATTAAAAATTTCACGATTATCAGTAACATTTTAACGTTAAACGGGTATTAATCGCATAAACTTAGGTTTACTATCCTGACTTTTTGGGCACGATGTTATCTACACCCGTAGTCGCAAGCAAACCCCAGAAACCCCTAGCAGCTAGAAGGTGTTGATATATTATATTTTCTCGCCAGTTTGGCTGCGACCACGGGTGTAACGTCATACCCGAAACGTCAGGATGGTATTAAACGTAAGTTTACGCGATTGACACCCGTTTGTCGTTAAAACAATTTATCGATCTTTATTTAAATACATAACTAGTGTAAATTCAGTGTTAAAAATAAACTTAGATTTGCAATTTCGATCAAATTGTTGGGAAAATGAGTGGGTCAGGATTCTAATAGGAATAGTTCCGTACTAATTGAATGCGGATGGAAATCAAACGATGTAATTTAGTTTTAAGCGTAAAATTCTGACTGACTGCTGTTTCAAGGTACGTTAAACACTTTTACCGTCCGCATATTAAAAAAAATATACATGCTTCCTTAGAGTCAGAGACACGTCTAATGTCTATAGTATCTTGTCAGTCCATTGAGGCTTGGGGGCTACCACGATGTACTTACTACTGCAATTCCTTTTAGGACCTGAATCGCAATGTGTTAGTTCCATAGAATAACTGTCAAAAACTGACATATAATCTCATTCAAGGGTTGCCCCCCTGGATGGCTACCATGATTTCTTAAATGAGATTCAGTTTAGGTTCGGCGTGTCAGTTTTTGATAGTTACCTATTCTATGGAACTTACTGAGGTTAGGTCCTAAACTGAATCGCATTAGTAGATCGTGGTGGCCCCTCTGTATCCATCAGTGGATCTATGGCAGTGAAGTGTAAACGTGAAGATAAACCCCCTTATTCATAAACGTTTGTTAACTTAACAAGCTGCTCTTATGGACACATTGTTAAGACCGAAAGGGACAAACAATTGTTAGCGGCTTGTTAAGTTAACAAACGTTTATGAATAAGGGGGAAACACTCTGAAGATGCGTATGTACAATCGTCATCAGACATCTCGAAGCGGCTACGGTGCTCAAAAATATCTAAACATGCTCTAACGTCATGGCAATAGAGGCCAGCAGCCCTAACGCAAACTACAAAATCCGGAAATTGCGGGGATTTTTCTCTGTCACTCTAATGACGCCTTCGTTGGAATGACAGAGACAAATCCCTGAAAATTTGGAACTTCGGTTTGGTGTTCGCGGTGGTAGGCCTGCTCAGATATTTATGAGCACCCTGGTCGCTCCGTTATACAGTGTGAAAATTAAACTCAGGTCCTGGAGGAAAACTACTTTAAATTCTTAAGCTAGCTCATTTTACTTAAAGGAGACATTCCTTTATTTTTGAAAAGAAACAAATCTACATTAAAAGATTTTTTTAAACTCGCTTACTTCACCAGAGACTCGGACGAACTAAAATTTTAAAAAATAAACACTCTTTATTTTACTGTACTAATCGGTAGCATTAATATTCAGGATAAAGTTTCTCTAACAAACATTTTGGTCTTAAAATTAAAATAATCGTTAAATCTAACATCAACTTTATTTTACTATCAATTTTGTAACACTTAAATTATTTATCTGATAAATAAAAATGATAATTAAAAAAGTCTTTTCAGATTTGTTTCTTTTCAAAAATGAAGGAATGTCACATTTAAGTAAAATGATCTAGCTTAAGGATTTAAAGTAGTTTTCCTCCAGGGCCCGAGTTTAATTTCCACATTGTATGATGGCGACTGTACTTGCAAGGAAATGGTCTACCTCTCAACGGCTCATTACTGGTAACAACATTAACCGCTCCATCTCAGTCGGATACGCGCGTAATCAGCAACAGGTGGCGTTATGTTTATTCCTGCTGTACCGATAGCAAACACGTGCTTTTACTATGAAAAATTAAATATTGTTAGGTAGGTATGTGACAGGGACAAGTGAAACTAACGGCGGTTGATTACACACTGTTTTATTCGCATATATCGTGCTGCCTTATACTATAGGTGCTATAGCTATACATAGGTAGGTAAGTACCAAACAAATATAAATGAAATTATGTTGTTCTTGTGGTTATTGTTGTTGTTGTTGTTCTTGTTGTTGTTGTTGTAGTTCCTAGAGCCCCTGGAGGTGGAAGGAAAGCGAGCTCGTGATCGCACTGTACACACGTGGACAAGAAGAGTGGAGAGCGGATTAGAAGCAGTAGGTCTGATTTGGAGCGAAGCCAAGAAAAGGAAGGAGCCAAGGTTGTTCAAGATAGAAAAGCGTGGAAGGATCTTGTGGAGGCCCCGTAATGAAATTATACTCGTAGCAATCAAAAAATGGAAAAAATAAAGTGTCACAATGTTGTAAAAAATACATACATTATCTATCGCGGACTAACCCAAGAAAAACAGAGAGCCTAACAGGAATCACAGTGGTTTGTTCGTTCATTTTGACTTTATACGACCGTCTATATATGTACCTATCTCAATGGCTTTTATATTCCTGGGAAAGAGAGGCAAATATACGATAAGTAGAACAAACCACGTGGTGACGTCAGAGGTCCTACCGCGAACCCTGAACGAAGTATTGCCTCCCTGTCACGAATTCATAAGTGTGAGAGAGAGGCAACACTTCGTTTGTGGTGCTTCATTCGGTATGCGCTCAGACATCGATAACTCTTACGAACTTCAGAAAATGTGTTTAACCATCGAATGAACTGATAATTTCGTTCCGATAACGTACATGTCAAAAGAATTACAAATGATGATTTTTTCGTCTAACTCGCGGCACTACATTATTCGAAATCATTTGTATTTTAGACTATCTGTGACTGGATTATTTTGTTATGAAACACACTCTAAATTGTATTTTAAAATATAATATATCGGCTCATTCTCGTCACGATTTCAGAGCTTATTCGATTGCATACTTGCAAATAATATACAGTCTACATAGCAGCTGGCGCGTCTTATAAAATACAGGCTACGATGTATAGTCAGCAGTATAATCTTACTTTTCAAGTTAATATGAAACATGGTATCTATCTCTTGTGGCATTATAGTCATACCCAGGACGCTGGAGGAATTTCCTTATAAATATATTATCAGCCTATATTAGTCCACTGCTGGACAACAGCCTCTGTGTCCAGCAGTGGACTAATATAGGCTGTATGGCAGTAAGTGTGTGTATAATAAAGAATTTACATACATACTAGGTTCTCATCCAGTACACCAATCCAATCCATTTTGTAACAGAAATAATATTTGTCAAATTGTATGGGAAACACGAGTATAGGTGAAAAACTTAAGAAAGTCACCTGTTGTATGTGTGAGTAATGTGTTCGAATAGGCGTTTGTTTTGTTTGTGTACTAATTTTAAACATGTGTTCTCTATTCGAATACGTGACTCACACATACAACAGGTGACTTTCTTAAGTTTTTCACCTATACCTACTCTGTTGCAGGGACCGAAAGGGGTATTTTAGAAAAACCTCGAAACAGGCGAATATTTTAAAATGTTTTTTACTATTTATTTACTCAATATTTTATGTACCGCAAACCCCCTAACTATAGTCCAAATGCTCCCAACAATGGTCCAAAACTTAATGAAATATCTTCTATTACGTGTAATTGTTATATTAATCGTGCTATTCGTAGGCAAAAACTCCTCGTTAATAATAACAAAAAACTTAGACAAAAAAGAAGTTTGGGACTGATGTTTATATTGCTTATTTGGGAGTTGAAATTGTGGTTCATAGTTGCAGTATTGGCCCATAGTTGGGTGGTTTTGCTTTACAACATCATATTTTTAAATTACTTCATTAACTTAGAATTTATATACTGAAGAACGGAAATAACCGTCATTTTTTGTATGGAGAAATACCAGTTTCAGGTCCCTGCTCTGTTGTACGGAAATCGAAAGTATTTTTGATCAATCTACATAATTTCGGTTATCACAACTGGCTTCGACTTCTTTATTACGTACAACATATTTTTTTCTTAATTTTTGGTCATAATCCCACAATGTCGTATTGTGGGATTATGACCAAAAACAGATGTGCTTACCATAAAAAAAATCAACAGCGAAAGACTCTGGTTGTCACGGGATTCGAATCCGCTTCCTCTGGATTGCCGGTCCAACGTGCTTCCAATTACACCAGATGACCTTCCGTGAATCACAGCGAATTAAGTCAATGGTATTGTAAGCTAATCACTAGCGACATCTGTAACTGTACTTAATGTTTGGAAGGTACTACAACCTTAAACCACTCAAAAACGTGTGTCTACCACAATCGTCCGCAAACTCGACAATTCTCTGTTGCGTTGAATTTGCTATAGAGGGCGCTGTAATGAATTCATGATTAGAAAACATTAATTTGTTTTTAATTAAACAGATTGATATTGGTGTTACTTTTTTGCAATGCGTATAATCATTATCCGCATTGTAAAGAAAGTAACACCAATGTCAATTTGTTTAATTAAAAACAAATTGATGTTTTTTGGTCATAATGGTTATTTTTTTTATCATATTAAATTATCCGCGCATCTAGTTTACACTGTTTTGCTATCGCTCCGCATTCGTCTCGGTTTATTTGGCCGATGGGTTTATTGCTTTCCTGCGACCGTCAGAAATAGACGAAGGTTACGGTTAAGTTCGCTAAACTAACCAAACTCGACAGATACGTAAAGGTGTGTTTCGCAGTCTAGTCTAATATTATCTATGATTTTAGAGATACTAAACTTATGCCTTTGCCACATTGGATGCGTTTTGCTGTATGTTGTCAGTACTCGTACCATGAGCTAACCGCTTTAACCCTAGAGTAGTCGCGCCTTCTCGTGAAACGCGAGTGATCGCGTAGGGAGTATTTTGCCGCCCGTACTAAATACGTTTTCTTGTTGTTAATATGAGTTATATGCATTTGTAATTATACTTTAATGATAAATTAAAACACCAATTATAAAAATAGGAAATATTTATTAAAGTTTTGTAATTAGAAATTTGGAAAAAATGAGTTGGGAAATCATAGGTAACTATTTTTGTTTTTTTGGAACTTCATTATTATTTCTATAAAAAATTTACAAATTAACCTTAATAACTAAATTATGCGTTTTTATAATCTACAGAGTGTATTTCACTAAAACAATCCTGGAACAAGTATTACGCAATGTTAGGTGCACAGTAACTTTGAACATCTGTTGCACCCTTTTTTTGTCCTAGACTATTTTTCTTCGATGGACCTACAGCGCATATACCTACTTTCTCGAACTGAGAGTATGTTTTGATGTTCCGGTGGCACAAATCAAGATATTTGATTCCTCAGATGTTTCTGTAAAGTGTTCATGCCGGATTTTTAAAAAATATGCGGTCTAGTCATAGCCAGGGCAATTTCTTTCAGAAATGTCCGACGCAATAATAATCTGGCAGTATTTTCTTTGTACATTAATAATTTAAGCAAAATGATACAAAAATATAAGGGCCAATAATATCATACCATATTTACGTAAAAATAATACTATACACAATGAAAACAAATAATATTTTCAACAATATATAGTAAAAACGAAGACCCACAAAGTTTACTTTCGTGAGTAGTCGCGCAGTGAGCAATTTGCCGCCAAACGCGACACACCCCCAACAACCTTTGTCTCATGCGGTCATCCGTGCACAGATGTAATACAATGACCGGTCCTGTGCCACCCGCCAACGGACTCCTGCGACCTTCACCAGGTCATCAGTCCACCTTGTGGGGGCCTACCCACGCTGCGCCTTCCGCTTCGTAGCCGCCACCCCCATTTAAATTAGGTCCTAAATAGAAGTACCGGCGGCTTTTTGTTTTTGTATGTTGCTTAATTATATTTGTATTAAGGTACGCTTGTGCGTTGTCCCTCAAAGGATTTTGGTTTCAGCTCTTTAGTATACATACGAGTATAATGGATGCTTAGCCAAGTTGCCAATCGCTAACGCTTATGGCCCGGCCACGACATTGGTCTAAAGCGACCAGCGGCGAGCGAATCCATGAGTTGGAGCGGGATGCCGATATGGGCACGAGAGGGAGCACATATGGTTTCCCGCTATGCCGGTCGCCTTAGACCAATGTCGTGGTCGCGGCGTTAGTAGCGTATCGTAGTTTTCCTTCTCTGTCACTCTTTCATATTAGTGCGACCAAGACAGTTAGCTGCCTTTCGTTTACGATTGACGACTAAGCGTTAGCGATTGGCAACTTGTCTAAGCACCCTGTACCGCTCGTCAATAAAAAGCAAAAAAGTAATTAAACCTAAAAACTTGCATTATTTCATAATCACACACTTTTAGAACACAATCTTGTTTTTATCAACAACTTAAAACTCTAAACTTTGACTTCACATACATTAATTTTTAGTTAAAATTATTTATATATATTTGTATTATCGTAAAAATGTAATATATCTGCTAAAGTGTTTCTCGATATGTGTCACATACGTGATATGATATGTTATGGAAAGTAAGTCATTATTTTTTGTTTTGTATTGACGAACTGTATAGTAGCCGCTGTGTAGTAGCTGTGTAGTTACCTAGTAAGGTAGGCACTTGATCGAAATCAGAAATTGCGAATTCCGTTTTGATGTAATACTGATCTACCTACTTACCAAATTCCAGTAGAAGTAGGTGCAATTTACGCGGTTAAGATCCGTTTGTCGTTAAAATATATAATAACCATATCATCGTATCAAAATAACATTCTCAGAGCTCGAATAACCGGACTCCTGTCGGACCCGAGTCGTGGTAGCGTAAGTAATGTTAATGTGAACAAGGCAACAAAACTCATTTTAGTCAGAGGACATTACGTGCATAATGAGCATTTGCATAATTATACTTCGCTACATTCAGTGTTCTCGTGTAAAATAAAATACTCGTACTTCACGCACGTACCTACACTGTAGGTACCTACAAGTTGGTGAGTTTCGGTTTTCAAAATTAAATCTGTAGGTATTAAGGTCTTCGCACATTATAACAACTCAACAGGCGACTCGCATCTGTGCCAAAATTAAATATTAAAAGTGAATGTAAATGAATTTGATCTTGTCATGTGACAAGGCGGAACAAGTGTTCTAGGTTTAATTTGAGAAAATGATATTAAAGTAGTGTACGACGAGTGGTCTACGCGTCGTACACTAAAGGTCAACCCTGACACATGGACCACACGCTGTCCACGTAGCGACTACTATGCGTTTGCGACTGACATCAAATATAAAACGATACTCCTCCTGGAGTATGTGTGGCTGCTACCGCGTTTCTGCTACTGCGGCTGTGGCCGGGTCGCATCCCACGACGGTGGGACGGTCGTTGCACCGTCATTTGGGGACGGTGTTGAAGGAAAATTTGCCATGGGCATGGCGAGAGAGATTTGCCATGGGTATGGCGAGAGAAAATGTTTTTGTTGATGATGATGCGGTGCGTTCGGGAAGCTACGACACATATTTTCGTCCAATATTCCGCAGTGTTTGAAGACGAAAGTCTTTAATCAGTGTGTGTTGCCAGTGATGACATACGGTACTGAAACGTGGCCGCTTACAATGGGTCTCATAAGAAGGCTCAAAGTCACCCAAAGGGTAATGGAGAGGGCTATGCTAGGAGTCTCTCTGCGTGATCTGATTAAAAATGAGACCATCCGCAGCAGAACCAAAGTAACCGAAATAGCTCTCCGAATCGCTAAACTGAAGTGGCAGTGGGCGGGGCACATTGCGCGTAGAACCGATGGCCGTTGGGGCGGGAAGGTTCTTGAGTGGCGGCCACGTACCGGAAGGCGTAGCGTGGGTAGGACCCCACAAGGTGGACCGATGACCTGGTGAAGGTCGCAGGAGTCCGCTGGATGCGGGTGGCGCAGGACCGGTCATTGTGGCAATCTTTGGGGGAGGCCTATGTTCAGCAGTGGACGTCTTTCGGCTGATATGATGATGATGATGCGGTAAGGCAAGGCACAGTCCAATCTGAGATCTGAAAACGAAGAATGATGGAGAGAGAGGCTGGTGCTCGGTACGCGGCAGTTACCGCGTTGTTTGAGAATCTGCTGCTAGGAGAGACAAAAATGGTGACCCAGCGAGAGCACCCGGACAGGGTCCCCCTAGGTCGAGAGAGAGAGCTGTTGATGTCAGCTGCCTGGTGGCTGGTGGAGCAACGTTTGCGACTGACGTGTGTCGAGCAACCATCTAAATACATTGTACTCGTTCACGCCGCGTTTACCATTGGGTGGGTGAATCAACCAGTTGACTACTCATCGAAAGTGTGAGTAGAGTTGCTGCCGCGTTGGCGTGGAGTTGTTATAAGAACAACTGCGAAGACCTTTTTACAGTTTTCGGAGCAATCGCAATATCTGATAGCTCGCATAAAAAAAAGTAGCAAAACAGTATATTCTTTTCAAAATTATTTGATATCAGCTTTAAATAGAATAAACAGCGCGGTCCAAAATAGCTACGAATTGTTGCATTGGCGGCGATTATGCGATAAATATCTGCGATGTATTGCCGCGTTTGCGTGCTAAAATATATCATGGTAATTCATAGTATATAGTCAGGGTTGCCAGTTTACAAAGAGTCGTGATTTTCATGATGACATCAATAAATTCATTTGACTTGACGTTGCACATAGGATTATTTTCAATATTTTTATTGTTATTATTAATCATTAATCAGTATTAATTTCATCAAGTACTTATACTTGTGTTAATCAATCTATTGAGGTGTAGAAAATAAATACCAACTTAATTGATTTACTTTTTTATTTGAATTTATATGAAAATGGCTTTATGTATGAAACTGAAGGTAAACAGGTGATGTCGATTGTCTCTGTTTTAGATTTAAAAAAAAAAGATTGCGTGGTTTAGAGAGAGGGGGATTGCACTTTGTTTTTAATTAAGTATTGGAATTGTATTATATTAGCACTATTGTCCAAAATATGCGTATGTATGACATTAAGTAGAAGCCAAATATTTCAACTTACATTTTACTAAAATGCTATCTACATTACTATAGAGGCCGGGACGAAAGGGGTTGCCGTCCGAAGACATAGACTAAGGATAGGTCTAAGGCGGGCAACCCCATATTTCCGGCCGAGGTATGTATAGTGCTTTTCTCAAACATGCAATGAAATAAACAACAAAAACATCAACGTTTATATTTTTTTACATCCATAGTGCCAGAATGTCATAATGCCTGTGCCACAAATTTATGTGGAATGGAATTAAAAAAGAGCACTTTGCCGGCCTTGTCCTTCAAGATTTGTACCTATTAAATTCCATTAACGGAACGTCATACTTCGCAGCCTATTATAATTTTATATTATAAGGAACATATTTCATTGCATGTTTGAGGAAAGCACTTTTACGCGTGAATATCGTGTTTTATAAAAAAAAAATAAGATAGGTATGTCAATTAGTCCTGTCACAATATTAAGCTCCTCAATATGTTTAAAACAAACAAAGTTAAAATAATATATTTCTGTGGAGAAGAAATAATACTTTGATTAATTTCGGGATAGAAATGATAAAAAAAAATGATATCGTTAATGTCAAATCTGAGAATGAGCCCGATAAAATCCCGATAATTGGTCGTACCGCGGCTGACGACGTCATAAAACTTTAATGGCGAATTCGCGGATACTGTGGGCTGAATGCTGATACAGATACCAATCTATTTTTAAGTTTTTTCCTAGGAAAATCATCATAAATACGTAATGTGTTAGTAAAGCTATGTTGGCGCGTGTTTGCAAAATATTGTGGTACTTTTTACGTATTTTTAACTATAGGTATATTGCCCGCGACTTTATCGGCGAAGAAACCCGCTGACACCATCTCAAAGAACTGCAATGTTTGGAAAAATGCAATGTTTCGGTCACAATAAATTTATCGGCGAAGATAAAAAAATGTCACAATTAGAATGATACCGATACAATGAGGGTTTTTGGTACTTTTTCTGCCACTATGGGGTACTGAGATGGCAGCACTGTGGATTAAGATCTAACGAACTGTTAAAATAAATACGCGAATTTAATTCTTTGTACATTTATTCTTAAGACCTTAACATTAGGAATATAGTTTTCTAAAATAAATAAAAAAAACAGTACCAAGTCAATTCCCCTGAAATGAACAAAGTTCTAGTAATTTCCTTTAGTACCAGTGACTTTGCGCTCCTGTCTCAATCTTCAGTTCGACGACCGTTTTTTCGTCGTAATCCATTACAAAATCAATGAACTTCCAAATACAAAAGAATTTCGATATTTTATATTCAGTATCATGAATCTGATAGCTGTTTAGACCTCACGCCTAACGTAGTGCCGTCTGCTGGCGGGAAACATATCGAGAACCTTGATCACAGCATCCCTATATACGTAGCAACGTTTGCTTCGTCCACATCTATTGCTCCGCGTGGTGACAGCAGCAGTAAGAATACGGGATTAAAGTGTCACTGACCATTCATATACTGATGATGGGCATGACGCTGCGTCATCATAATAGTGGAAACTAATGCGGTCGCCAATCCGCTTGTCCGACCTGGCGATTATGGGTCTTACCTCCTAATACACCCGTACGCATAGGTTATATAGGAGAGGCTTATGTCGAGCAATGAACTGGCTTGCTACGCTAACACCGAAGTTCGCAAATTTCGGGGATTTGTTTATGTCACTCCAACGAAAGCGTCATTAGAGTGATAGAGAAAAATCCCCAGAATTTGCGTTTCGTAGTTTGCGGTAGGGCCGCTGGAATAGGCACTTGATATTGTAGTCGTTAGCAGTCTCGCTGGTATTATGAAATTTTGAAAGAGAACGGGAATATCGCAGAATCAGAATAATATTTTCTAACATAATTTATCATAGTAATTCTCTACACCCTAATCTCTTTTTGATTCACCCATGTAAATTATTATCGTAATTATACCTAATCCATGATATTCGATGTTTTGTATAATACTTGGAAGATTTTGGTCCTTATTTCGTTGGTTTTATACCCACAAACGACACGACATACGTTACTCTCTAAAACCGCACCTTTATAAGAGATGAGCTTTTGCTTATCATGTTATGAGCAATAAGCGCGACCTCATACTCTGCAGCGGTTTGTAACCCAAAAGGCATTAACGCGAACTCGTAGCAGTCGAAGGGAGTGATGAAAGACGATCTCAAAATATGATATATTATTAGATTTGTAATTCATTTTGCTCAGCGCAGTAGATAAATGAAATGATGTACATTATTTCGTACTACGCTCAAAGAATTCTGAGTTTTTCACTACCTAAATCCAAACCATGTCTGTTTTTTTAGATATCCTGTATTAAAATTAAATATTTTAACTACATTGTAAAAGCTTTCCAACTCTTAAGCCTTGCCTTTTCAGAGGCGAGACACTCATTTATTTTCCCTTCAGCATATAGTCGGGATCAAAGCACTGCCACAAATATGCTAGAACGCTCTTCTACATACTATACAGGGTGTGTATTTAATACGAGCGAATTATTTAATGATGATTAGTAGACCCGGGGAATTAGTAAAACATCTGCATTGATTTCCTTATAAAACTAAGAATGTTATTTATCACACATATATCCAGCGCGCAATGTATTGCGTCTACATTAATTCATGTACCTAATTGTCATGAAATCTCACTGATACTTATTATGTTACACAAAATACTGCATACACTGCAGTTCAATTGGGCATTAATAAAATCACTACACCAAATGAATAGTACTATTTCAGCAAAATGATTATCTCGGTCGATTATAATGTTCATATACTATGTAAATCATTGGTCTACTGGGTAAATCATCGGTCATTCTCAAATGTCTAGATAAATAAATATCTTGGGACATCTTACACAAATCAACCTCCCACGGTAAGCTTGTGAGCAATTAAGGCTTGTGATCTGGGTACTACGCGCCGTTATATATAATAGATAGATACATATAGCTACTTATATACATAGACAGCCATGACCAAGGAATAAATATTTGTGATAAATAAATACACAAATAATGCCCTCGCTGGGATTCGAACCCGGAACCTCCAGCTTCGTAGGCAGGGTCACTACCAACTAGGCTACGGAGGCTGACAAAATAGATCTAGGTCTAATTACCGTAGCCGACGATGTGACACTGAAAAGACATTAAAAGGAATATTAGAACTGAAATTCCATTGAAAAAAAATCGGCTACGGTAATTAGATCTACACCTGGACATTTGAGAATTACCTTTAGGTATACGCCCGTGTGAAATACACACACTGTAAGTCCATGTTACTTTACAAATTCCTTTATCGAGAAACCATCCTTGGATATAACAGACACCAACATTGGCACCTTTTGCCCAAGCAATCGCCATTTGCTTTTGAGCCTTCGGGTTTCGAGTTTAAGGTCGGAGTTTCATCAAGGTTATTTAATTTACTGTATAGTCGAAGTTTGAAGTGTTGGAAATTTAATCAATATCTGATCGTGGGAGCGAGTTTGAGAATGGAACTTCGCTTATTTTGTGCACCCTTTATACAGGTATGCTGTATCAAAGAATTTACTTAAGGTGGCAGATAAAATGCGGTATCAAGTGAATTCGGGCAAAAAGCCCGAGGACCTACCGCGAATCTCAAAAATCGTCCCGTAGTTCGTCTCGATCCCTTCATTGCAGTGTCAGGAACATATGCTTTTCTTCGTGGTAAGCCATCAGTAATTGTTTAATACATACCTTAAAAAAAAATCTTCATTTAAATAGTTGTTTCTTTGTGTCTGTATAAGACATTTGAGTATATTTCAAAAATATTGCACGTATTTAAGATTACTAATAACACAATTAAAATCGTTTTCATTGTCACGAAAGATAGTCATACAAAATTTATGCATAGGTAAATATACATTGGTAACTTCGTAATACAAAATAGTGACGTCACGTTTACTTTTTAAGTTTTTTTTGCAATCAAGCTATAATTGTAAGTTTCACTTAGGATAATAACGTAAGCGCCATATTAGCTATACATAAGTGACTTATATCTAACATGTAATTTCCTTAACTTTTCAACCGACGAAAAAACCTAAGGAAATTTTCAAATCAAATGTTTTTTACCTATATCTTGTTTGGCACTTGTAAATTGACACCAAATGGATTCATTCATAAATTGTCCATGCAATTTTGAACCCCAGTGTGCATTGTTAACAAAAATTGTGTTTTTAAGTTCCGTAATTCATAAAAAAACGTGTGATGTAACTTTGTTCATTTTGTTAATTTGTGACTACTTAATAAAAAATAGTAAAAATTATATTTCAACATCGTATACGTATTGTCTGAATTCAGGCAACAGAAACGAGATATTAATTATTTTAAATGCGAAAAAACATGTTTCCGGGTATTTCTAAGCGACTGCAAAAGGTACTTTTTGAATTTTTAAGGGTTTTGAAACAATAAGAATCGTTTAGTACAGAATCAATAAAGCTATATTTTTGAAAGAAACTGTAATAAATTAAATATGAACCACGCTAACCTAAACAGATTATAATCAATATTTACTTCGGTTACCTTGAGGATTACACATGAAATAAAACTATGAAAACGGATAAACTAGCGTATATTAATTAACTTTAACTTCATCCCGACGTTTCGAACACTTTATAGGGTTCGTGGTCTGCGGGCGACCTTTTATCCGTTTTCATAGTTTTATTTCAGATTAAAATTATTTATTAACTACAGATAATTACATTTTCTATATTGTGTACCCATCTACAATGCCCATAATACGTGATGTTTGCCGTACCTATGGATCATCATAGAAACAAAAGATAGATGAATACAAGTATGTGTAAATAACATAATACATTCAATTATAGATTGCTCATGCTTATTGTTTGCGCTTTGTGGTTCGGTGAATAAATTATTTAGAAGTACTACATTAGGTAAGATAGTCATTGCTAACTAATACTCAAATTACCCCGCCCTTCATAAGTTTAGGTATGAAACGGAAATCATAGTAAGGATACCTAACCTTAACCAATCCGCAGCCCATTGAATACAGGGTGCTCGCGAGGAAACTAAAAGATTTGAATGCTGGATTCCTGACCATATTTAGAGTCTTTAATGTTATATAAAATTTCCTGGATTCGGCTTGGTTTCAGAGATAATCAACCTTTTTTCGACGTAACTCGTAATTTAACTTCTTTTTGATTACAATGCTACCACAATGTGCTCTAATATTACCACACCTTTTGCCTGACAATCAAAAAATACGAATAGACTTGACGAAATAACCTGTACCTAAAAAAAACAATTGAAATAAATAATTAAAAAAAAATATTATGATAAAAAGTACTGGAAATGTTAAAAAGTATTAAAAAAGACGAAAAAAAAGAAAAAAAATATTTTTTTTTGGTGGAATTGACATTAGGTCTCATAATATTTTTTGTTTGTTTTGATGTCTAGAATGCATAGGTAGGTAGTTAAAATCTTTCGGAATGCTCGCGAGCACCCTATATTTAGATCGTTTTAGCACACGACAGGACATGAGTGCGACAATAAATAAATACAGATTAAAAATAATCTACCGTAATTACACAGGAAGGAAGGAAATGAAAAAGTTTATTGTGAAGTATGTGGAGTAATAACATTAATGAACACTCATATTTCCTGTGAACGTGACAATAATATAATAAGTGTGTTGAATGAAAAAAAAAAACAAAATCAAGTGCGATCTGTTCGATTCATACTCGTACACTGAGGGTTGCAGAGAATATTTCTAGCTATAAAATATAGCAAAATATCGCTGTCTCAATATTACAAGGTATAGAGCCTTGCATTTTTATCAACTTGTGTGTGTTCAATTTTACACTGTCACAGTGACACTTACTCCTAGTACAGATTTAACTACCCCAACCACGTAACAGTCATATCATTCGAATAGTAAATAATATTGGAGTAGCGATATGGCAAAAATTTAATCTGTTAGAAATTAAAACCCGATAAAATATTTATTTCAGTCTGATTTCAGTATTTGTTGCCATAGTGACAACATAAATATATCACTCTGTGAAAAATTTGGCTATCACAATTAGTATTAATAAATATTTATTGACAAAGAACGAAGAAGATTGATGAAGAACAGTGAAGTTTTACTAACACGGTGAATATCTGAGCGTTTCAACCACCTTATTTTGGTGGCATCATTTTTGTCGAAGTTTCTAAACACCTCAATGTTATACTTCGTCATTTGTATAAGGTACCGTTCCTCCTTTAAATGACAAAGTATCACATTGTAACTAATAGAAACTTCGACGAAAATTAGGCGGTTGAAACGCTCAGATATTCACCCACCAAGGTTTTTACCCTTGAGGATCCGTAAAAATGGTACCAATTATTGTGTACTTATAACTAAGCAGGTAAATTTTCCATTTCCTCAAATACTGCGCACTTATTTATCATCACAAGTACATAAACATACACGTTTCACTGGTAAATGATACTGTCCATCATCAAATAGATTCTAAACACCCGTGAAATCACTCTTATTTCCTCTAACGCGGATAAGTAAATCGAGCAATATTTTCCTTTCAAACGTCAATGGCTGACGTGATGACGAACATTAGCCATCGCTGATTGGGATTGGGATTAAAATTTGATTAAAAGTATACTCCATTTCAAATACCATGGCCCGATGCCACTTAAAAGTTTGAAGTGGCATCGGGCCATGCTGTTTGAAATGGAGTATACCAAGATGTTTGATCAAGTCTGAGCGCCTACCGCGAGCCACGAAGTGTTGCCACTCTCTCGCACTTGTGAATTCGTTCGTAAGTGTGACAGGGAGGCAATACTTCGTTCATGGTTCGCGGTACTCTGTACTCTACAGCGAACTTAGTAAATTTCCAGTATCCGGCCTACTATCGCGACGTCAAAAATTCGTCAATTTTGAAATTTTTTCTCGAAGACCTACCACGGTCTACGGACAAAGTCTTTCGTCTTTCATGCACTTGTAGATTCGGACGTAAGTGTGACACGACACGTCAATCGTTCTTCGCGGTAGGTTTTCAGAAACAGATGGTCGAAACGATTTTCGATGTTCAGATATTTAGCGCACTCATCACAACACTCATCACAATGCCTCTGCATTGATACAGTCGCCATCAGATATATATTTAAAGGCGGCCACCGTGCTCAAAGAAAATGTCTGGCCACCTCCGCTCAGCAACTAACTCCCTTATTCATGAACGTCTGCTAACTTAACAAGCCCCCTACGTATTGTGTGTCCCTTTCGCTCTTATGGACATATTGATAAGATCAAAAGGGACAAACAATTCTTAGCTTGTTAAGTTAGGAGACGTGTATGAATAAGGGGGTAAGTCACTTCTTACGAATGATTCTGTAATATAATCGACCAAATCAAAGCCTCAATTATATATATTCATTCCCACATTCTGCGTACTCGTAGTATACATATACTGTGCAAACATTTCAGGAGCAAGGAGACTTCAAGGTCACATGAGAAGATCAAAAGCATTTTTTTCTGAGGAAATAATAAGGAATGATTTGATTTATCAACCTGTCTTCAGCGTTACACTAGTTAACTATTTATTTATCCTTTATGTTACTATATTTTTGTTAATAAATGATTTAATAACCTGCAAAGTTCAAGAGCATGGATATTTACAATTTTGTACTTTTTAGTTCTTTCGAGTAGTTGCCTTATTCTAGCCATTGTCCATTATATTTACCTATTCAATGTAGTAGACCATCCTTACATCCAAATCCAAAAACATACATTTTAGAATACTTTCGATTTTTATATCCTTATTATTTTCTAAAAAATAAGTAAAAAAAGTTTTAAGTTAAACGGTTTTTATTGCACCAAAAACTAGAAAATAAAAATTAGTTGTAACAAACCGTAGATGCTACTTTCTGTAGATTAGACACGTGAAACTTTTATCACTGTAGTCTTCCCAAGTCGGATGCTGAAAACCACGTTTAGCATCTATGTCAATGGATTAAGCGTTAACTAATCGGAAACTTTTACCAAACTAAAATAAAAACGTGGGGCGTACGCAATTGTGTTTAAGTTACTATAGTTATTTAAGAACACACATAGAAATCAAGACAGCAATAGTGTAATAAGTTTTGTTCTGGCCTTGATAAAAGTTATTTACCTCTGTAGGAGTGTTGGAACAAATGGATGATTAATTGCAAAATTAAAGCTACAATTACATATTTTGAACTTGTATGTTTCTTTATAATAACGCCCCACGTTTTTATTTTAGTTTGGTAAAAGTTTCCGATTAGTTAACGCTTAATCCATTGACATAGATGCTAAACGTGGTTTTCAGCATCCGACTTGGGAAGACTACAGTGATAAAAGTTTCACGTGTCTAATCTACAGAAAGTAGCATCTACGGTTTGTTACAACTAATTTTTATTTTCTAGTTTTTGGTGCAATAAAAACCGTTTTACTTAAAACTTTTTTTACTTATTTTATTTTCAAGTTTTTAGTGCAATTGTTAAGTTAATTTCCGATACTATACCTACTTATTCGCTCGTGCTTTAATCACGACACATATGTAAACGTAATGGACATTATTTTATGTGTAACGAGAGGGGAACCTCTGCTGAATAGATATTTTTAGAAATCCGACACTAAAAACATGTCAGCTTGAATGTCCGAAGTGTCTCAAATGGACGTGTTATTCAAACAATACCGTAGATAACAGAGATCTGACAATAAGCATATTATATAAATCAATTTGGTTCATTGAGAAAATCAAGTTTAATTTTTTATATTGTACACATTATACAAATCGAATTTTGGAGACTATAAAATATAAACTCATACTGTCAGTCGACCATCAGCTGGAGGGCTGAAGGCCCGACGGCTCGCCCTACGCTACGCGATCCACTCACGCTGTCACTCTATTAGCTGGAGGGCCGAAGGCCCGACGGCTCGCCCTACGTTACGCGATCCACTCACGCTGTCATTCTATCAGCTGGAGGGCCGAAGGCCCGACGGCTCGCCCTACGCTATGCGATCCACTCACGCTGTCATTCTATCAGCTGGAGGGCCGAAGGCCCGATTGCTCGCCCTACGCTACGCGAACCACTCACGCTGGCACTATCAGCTGGAGGGCCGAAGGCCCGACGGCTCGCCCTACGCTACGCGATCCACTCACGCTGTCACTCTATCAGCTGGAGGGCCGAAGGTCCGATTGCTCGCCCTACGCTACGCGAACCACTCACGCTGGCACTATCAGCTGGAGGGCCGAAGGCTCGACGGCTCGCCCTACACTACGCGATCCACTCACGCTGTCACTCTATCAGCTGAAGGGCGCAGGCCCGACGGCTCGCCCTACGCGATCTACTCACGCTGTCACTATATCAGCTGGAGGGCCGACGGCTCGCCCTACGCTACGCGATCTACTCACGCTGTCACTCTATAAGCTGGAGGCCCGTCGGCTCGCCCTACGCGAACCACTCACGCTGTCACTCTATCAGCTGGAGGGCCGCAGGCCTGACGGCCTGCCCTACGCAAACCACTCACGCTGTTAGTCTATCAGCCGGGCCCAATAGCTCGCCCTACGCTAACCACTCACGCTGTCACTCTATCGGCTGGAGGGCCGCAGGCCCGACGGCCTGCCCTACGCGAACCACTCACGCTGTTAGCCTATCAGCCTTACCCAATAGCTCGCCCTACGCTAACCACTCACGCTGTCAGTCTTTCGGCTGGAGGGCCACAGGCCCGACGGCTAGTCCTACGCGAACCACTCCCGCTGTCACTCTATCAGCTGGAGGGCCGAAGGCCCGACGGCTCGCCCTACCCTACGCGATCCACTCACGCTGTCACTCTATCAGCTGGAGGGCCGCAGGCCCGACTGCTCGCCCTACGCGATCCACTCATGCTGTCATTCTATCAGCCGGAGGGCCGCAGGCCCGTCGGTTCGCCCTACGCGATCCACTCACGCTGTCACTCTATCAGCTGGAGGGCCGCAGGCCCGACTGCTCGCCCTACGCGATCCACTCATGCTGTCATTCTATCAGCCGGAGGGCCGCAGGCCCGTCGGTTCGCCCTACGCGATCCACTCACGCTGTCACTCTATCAGCTGGAGGGCCGCAGGCCCGATGGCTCACCCTACGCGATCCACTCACGCTGTCACTTTATCAGCCGAAGGGCCGCAGGCCCGACGGCCTGCCCTACGCGAACCACTCACGCTGTTAGTCTATCAGCCGGACCCAACAGCTCGCCCTACGCTAACCACTCACGCTGTCAGTCTATCGGCCGGAGGGCCGCAGCAAGTGGCAGTGGGCGGGGCTCGTTGCGCGTTGAACCGATAGCCGTTGGGGCGGTAAGGTTCTCGAGTAGCGGTCATGTACCGGAAGGCGTAGCGTGGGTAGGGTAGGCCCTCCACAAGGTGGACTCATGACCTGGTGAAGGTCGCTGGATGGCACAGGGCCGGTCCTAGTGGCAATCTTTGGGGGAGACCTATACTCACCAGGGAACGTCTTTCGGCTGATACGATGATGATGATGATGATAATGAAATCCGTATGTTTCTACCAAATATATAAGGCAGTACTTCAAAATATACATATCGCTAAACCTAACGGTTGTGGCAGGCAGTAACACTGGAGTATCAGAATTGAGGAGTTGGACGTTAGTATTCAATTCGCATGTTTGTACTTAATATTTAAAGAACTTCTTTAAAATCATATATCAATAAAAGATAAACCTTGCGGTTATTGTAGGCAGTACTGCAGCATCAGGAGTGAGGAGTTGGAAGTCAAGATCAGGCTGTTAGTATTTGATTATGCCAAACATGCTATACTTTCATTTTCACGTGTCTAACACTCTCGGTTAAGGTAAGCAGTACGTCTGCAGCACCAGGCTTTGAGGATACAAGGATACAAATATTATAATATTGCATTGTCATGGAGACTTGATAAGAGTTCCAAATTTTATTGATTTTGGTGCAGTAGAAGTGGTCGAAAAATCGATCACAAGATTTGAAGCATCGACGACAGTTGATACGCGGTGAAGTTAATAAAAACCGTTTAAAAACATCTTTATGGCAGTGATGGGCACTCCAATCGTAGCCCGAAGACAATGTATGTTTTAAGGAAAGATTTTGTGTATTCTCCTCTTGTTTATATACCTATATATTATTTGCATGCTTGTCTAAGCAGAGTATGGTGAAACTGGTCTATTGTATCTTGTAACTAAATGTACCCATATTCCGCAAATAAATTCATTTCATTTCATGTGGTGTTGTATATTAGGCACAATGGCTATCTAATTAGGGTCAATTAAGAGTAGATATTTACCTGTTCCACTAACCAAATTCGACGCAACAAGTGATTTAGGTTCTATAGGTTTAACGAACTGAATCTGCCGTAATGGCCCAATAAATAAGAGACTCGGTTGAACCAACAACGAAATGAGTCTGCAATTTTATTACTTACATCCTTTTTGTACCAAATACGACAACTTTTTATTACAACTGGCTGGTTAAACTGCCTTCATGTGTGTATGAGAAATAAAAAAGTGATTCGACGTTCGTATTCGGAATACAAAGCTGGCTGGCTAGATTTTCCCGCTAAAACGGCAACGGTTTTCTTGTTTTCCTTTCAGTACCGCCTCGGCTGTCTAGGAGGGAGGTTGCGCGCCGTCGCTCCCGGCCCTTCATAAGTTGCGTCGCGTAATAATATTTTGGGATTTTGTTTTGTGATTCCGTTTTTGTAGGTTTGTTTGTTTTGTTGTGTTTTGAAATAATGAGTTTTGTGGGTTTTTGTTAAGTTCATATGAAAATTATGGCGGATTTAGACAAAGAGGAGGATGTTGAAGGTATGTTGAATACACAATGTTTAAGTATACCTAATTACTATCGTATTTTAATACTATAATACTATATTACATTATGGTATTATACTGTCAGAGAAACGAGAGAGAGCGTGCTTAGCTATGAAATAGTATTACCTTTCTTACTTTAATGCATTTTTTGCTTAGAGTTACGAATCCAACACGTAAATTACTTGTATTGTATTCTGGCCATTTTCCGCAAGTCGACATCAAACGTGCCTATTTTGCGTAATCCCAAAGCTGGCTAAGACTTGCTAGGAACTTCTCATACACCCTTGAATCTCCTCACGATATTTTTCTTCGGCGCAAAGCACTTGTGGATATTATTATCAAATTATAATTCGTACATTCGTTTTTTGAGAAACTCTTTGGTTCGAGGCGTTGATTGCACCCACGACCGCTGCGTAGCAGCCGTGCATTTTACCGGTCGACGACACGCTAAATGACATGTAATATCAATGCTAGAATTGCTAGAGCCCATTCGCGAATTCAACAAGTAAAGGTGCATTTAGACCAAACAAGCATTGGCTCATTCTATCCTCCTCTACGAAATTCGTTCTAGGTACTACTACGATTTCGTACAGTGGGGGATACAATGAGCGAATACTCGTTTGGTTGGTCTAAATGCACCTTATGGCGTTGTAATGGGTTACCACCTTGTACCTATGATAACTACTTACTCTTGACACTTATAGTAAAACCACCTAACCACCTAACTCTGAGCAAAGTATTTAAGAACGGCAAGCGTGAAATACTTTACGTTCAAAAAGATAACTAGTTACCTTCTAAAATTTTCCAAGTTTATTTTATTAATTTATTAAAGTTAGAAACTGTGTATCCACATTAATAAAGCAACCAATTAGCGAAAAATCGGATTAGTAGTACACGAAACTGAATTGACACTCTTAAAAATACAGGCCCAAAAAAGCTAAAAAAATTCACATGATTTTAAGCAATTATCAACTCCGCCCGCGTTCGACCTTAAACCGTGATCAAAGGCAAAAAATAGTTTTAAGCCGGACGAACAAGAGACGTTGTAGAAAAAACAATAAAATTTAAAAAATAGTTTCATAAATTCTTGCTCTTTTTAATTTACGCCGAACTTTCCAAAAAATCTTAGTACGCACCTAAGATAAACTACCCACGTAGAAAGCACCTAAACTAGAAAATTCAGTAAGTAATTGTAATAATTATTATGAAGTATAGGTACTAAATTTTAACAAACGTGAATCTTAAGAGACTTAAATATTCCATATTTATTTATTTTATCTCGCTCTTATATAGTATTTCTTACTCACACGTAGTTAATGAAACTGAAGTTTACATGCAACAATTTTCGTGGGAGGAATGTTCTTTTTTAGAACAACTTTACCTAATTCTGTAGCCCTACCCTACCGAGCTTCAAAAATTATAAATTTCTGGCAACTGTCTTTGTCATACCAATGACGCTTTCGTTTGGAATTATAGGGACAGATTACAGGGTAATTTTCTTAACAATCAACAACTATAGCGTAATGTTTTTGAAAATGACACAGCAATGTACCTAATGCGAACTTATTCGATTTATGCAAGAATCTGGTAGTCATCAGAAGTTACCCACTCACCCTGTCTGTTCCAAAGCGAGCAAAAACATTAGGTATTCAGCGCATTGACTAATAAAAACAACTAACAATAATAAAAATGATGTAAATACATCTAAGTACCCCTGTTCAGCAAAAACAAAGGATTAGCTCAAAAGAACCGACGATGCAATCAATCATTCCATAGATCCAACAAGGATAATACAGAAACGAAATACCTATTCGTAGAATTTATTATTCATACATAAACTTGTACCTACCTAAACGTGTGCTCTTGGTAATCCCCGTACCACATCCGTATTAAATAACATCTAAATTTAAAGCAAATATCGTGCCTGCAATAGCACAAGCGCGAAGAATAAAGTAGCTAGGAAATATCTATTCGCATGCACATTCTATTATGCTTAACAGTCAATATGTCAGTCATTTCGACAAAGGCAGGCAAAATCTCATTCAATTGTTGTGATGGTTCAGTAAACTGTAAAGTGCCATGAAAAGTACCGTCCGCTTACTCACAAAAAAATATTTCCTGAAAGCGCATACTTGGGTCAATAGTTATTTGTTTTGCTAGGGAGCAAAGTGATTGTTTAACTCTCGTGCAAATATTGAAACCCGAGCAAGCGAAAGATTCCAGAATTTGAACCACGAGCGCAGCGTTCATAAAATGGAATCATGAGCGATGCGAGGGTTTTAAGGCACGAGAGTTGAACAAGCTTTGCTGCCGAGTGAAACATAACATTTTTCACCACACTAAAGCGAGGAAACATGCGAAATAAAACTCAAACAAAACAAATTAGAAGGTATTTATTTGCAAGCCTCAACTTTCAAAAAATAAATAAATCAACAAATAATAAAACAATAACCTCTAGTTATTTATGTATTTCTCTCTTGACTTTTCTGGCAGCAAACGAAATTCGGCTTCTTTTACAGCTACTTGCAATTCCTCCGGCTCTGAATCACTATCACTCATCATTATTATCAACTTGATTTACGCTTTTGTTAATTTATACAGGGTGTTCGTTTCGATGTGCGTTAAATTAGACAGGTTACTTGGGACATTAATAGAAGTTGTCTGGTATATCGGATTTTGGAAAAATCAATAAAAATTTTTTTTTTGTTTTCATACATAATAGATGAAATGGTAAGTGTGAGAGATTAAACTTATTTTTTTAATAATCAATAACAGTAAGAGTTAAAATACTAGTTTCTTAGAGAAATTAATTATATTTGACTTAAATAATCTTCCCTTAAATTTATAGCATATGAAGAAAAACACGCTGTATATATTATTCGGAGAGAAAACTGAAAACTTGAAAATTAAGAGTGAAAGAAAACAAAACACGACCTAACTCGTTTAAATTTTAAAAGAAAAAAATATTCGGATGCGTTCTGAAATTTGTAGGTATAGTGTCAACACTTTCATTTTCCTATTGTTTTTATTTGTCGTATTTTTAGAACTTTTAATTAAAAGCCTTTTACAACAAAATGTGGTATTTAATTCAGATTTTAGCATATTTAATATACCTAATATTATGAAAGGTTCATGTGTATGAATCTGTTCGACACTATTGAGTTTTCGAACGTACTGTCTAGTTCAAACGTCATAGTGGATTGTTCAACGAGGGACTAAAACAGGCCATTACGACACGAGATATTTATCCACCCGAGCGTAGCGAGGATGGATGTAGTTCGAGTGTCATTATGGCTGTTTAGTCCCGAATTAAACACTCTACTTTTCACTTAGAATGCGAGGAAAAAAAACTACGTTCTACATAATCTCAGTATTTATTAACAGAAAGAACAAATAAGAAACAAAAAAAATATATGTTCTGCGATGTCAAAACTTCCGATTTCTTAGGAACATGGCCACTGACGATAAGTTCGCAAACTTTTTCAAGTTATATGATTTAGTTGCAGTGTGGTTTTAAGCATGGAATATATGCTACAAGGTGATGACGGTTGATATTTCTTAGATTTTTCATCAAAATATGTCAGAAATACGCCTTCCATAAAAGAAGTCGGTACCTAATTTGCTTTCCAGTTTTCCAATCCATAAAAGTTTGATACGCTTTTGAATATATTACACTAGATTTCGGCGGCAAAAGATTTTGCACCACCTCTTTTGCATTCTTCTTCATTCTGGAGTAAAGCGTTAATACTTCTTCATCGCATGACGTGACATCGTAAATTATATAACTACGATTTGAACAATATTACTTATGGACAAAACACAAAAAATAAGCAATCAAATTCGTTCCGCGTTTTAGTTTTTATCTGTATTCCTTTTTCGAAATATGACGCTTTAAATACTTGCATATTTAGCCAACGAATTGGAGCTAACTACATAACTATTTTGAAGCTAATTGGTTATTAAAACATAAGTAATAAATTGGATTCAATCTTAATCATATATTAAACAAGTATTAAATATACATGTATATCAAGAAAATAAATCGATTCTCCTTTGACGAATTTGACATTTTGAGGTTATTTTCAATGTCAATAATCGTTCGTTCAAAAATCATAAACACCAGAAATGGCTGTTTAGGGGTTTCCAAAGTCAATTAAAAAAAAGTTTAGAGGTTGTATCCACGGCATGCACAAAAGTGGTCTATACACAAGCACTGAAAATGGCGACTATCCTTTATTCTTGAACACCGTGAGTGTGGCTGTTCACGGATTTTCAACGTCAATTAAAAAAAATTACCTTAGTCCCTAGAGATTAACAAAGAGTTTTAGTCCCGATATGCAGGGACTAAAATAACATTTTAAGAGCATGAGAAGTGAAAAAAAGCTTATTGCACTCTCAGGCCGTATAAGTTATTGCTTTAGTCTATCCAGAAGATTAAAAAAAAATACTTTAACCTCTAGAGATTAAAACACAGTTTTGCGCTCTGAAATTGAAGGACAAACAGCGTGTTTACGAGCAGTGTGGTGAAAAATTCTTTTCGTTGTCTTATTTTGTGTCCCTAAAAAACGTGACGCTGCGGTGATTTTTGTATGAGATGATGTTTTGTTTTCAATTTCTGATGTATAGATTCAAATCAAGCGTGAAAAAGAAATACAAGTGCACTGGATTTTTTTTTATACTGTCTATACTGAATCGAAACAGCAACTAAAAGCGTGACAGAGTGGTATGAAACAAGACAACGAAAAGAATTTTGACCCACCTACAACAATGGTGTTCAACTCTTATCGAAATAAAACAAAACAATTTTCTTCACAACTGTGCAATGTCCAGCGGTCCGTTTGTATGCACCGGGCACCCGGGCCAACCCCCCAAGGAAAACCTTCTTTTTCCGAATCAGAATATATGGGTCATTAAACGGATCACCGCTTACATGCGGTATAGCTCACATAGTCACTAATAAGTACGGGGTCGTGATCCCAAATGACAGAATAAAGATGACAATGATCAACAACTTTTCCCTGGAGTCAACCATTAGTACTACTATTAAAATCAGTATTTTCATCTCGGAAGCTCGCCAGTTTGTCACCCTAACATGGGACAAATCATTTAAATCTGGGTGCTAACCAAGCATGTTGCTGGCAGCATTCAGGTCAGGTCAATTAAAGTTCAGGCGGGTGAAAAGTTGAAAACTGACAGTGAACGCTGCAGATTCTGCATAGAAGCTGAAGAGGCGCCGTGCACATCCTCACAAAATGACCTTCCCTAATGCGCTAGGCAGATACATTTTATACCAGGATAAGATAGTCTCTCGAGATCAAAAACATACTACACGTGTTTGAATTCATGGGACTAAAACGAGAGCTGTGGTGTTCGTCGATCAATAACTAAGAATGATCGCAGTGATACTTAGGCTAATAGACGATGCATTGTGAATGATGTTGTATGAATTGTTTTTTTTAATCAGTGACCTTTTCATGCCCGTGTCTTCTTGAATTTCACGACACCTATATCATTTACAAAAATACCAGTATAAAATGACCTCCAATTATTAATATTTGTTAACATCTCTAGGTCAAGTTATATGAGTGATTTAGGGAATTTGGTATGGATCGTCTAATCAGTCTCGCGTTTTTCAGTGATGAGTGACAGCGATTGTTAGTCAAGGTGAAAATACTTGTTCTTCGTACAGGTCACAGTTCACACCACTGAAACAGTACGGAAGACCACCAATTACTGTTCTCACAGTTGCATTAATGTAAGCAACATTTTTAGTGATATCTATCAAATGTGGATGACAGACGTCAAACCAGCTTGCGCATTTGACAAACTCTATCAGAATCAGTCAAGGATGAGAATAACGCTGTCGTATATTAGATAATATGCATATTATAATTCAGGAATGCGTAATTAGCTCTTCATGGCGTGCAACCTTACTCGCCTTTGTTTCAATTCAGTGATTTTGAAAATTAACATTCTCACATTCGGTCGTAATGCAATTCAGTCCAAATATTATCCTTAAAACTCTCATCACGGTAAATTTTGAAATCGAAGAAAATTTGTTGCAATGTTTTTTGTTGCTACGTCTGTCGAAAGTATCGATTCGAGTTGGAGCAAAACCTAGTAACATCATAAATAAATCATATTACATTAAACCAATTTTTAATTTTGATAATTACTGTATAAGTATTAAAGAGTCGAATGTGATGTATATTTTCCTTATCGTTAAATAGGTTAAACTTTCTTTTAATAACTACTATGACGGTGGCAAGCAAGCAAAAGACCGAGGTGGTGATAATTGTAGAATGAAAAACTTAAACTTAAAAGCGCTTTACCCTCCAATAAGCTGTCCTCATTTTAGTGGAATAGTTTTATGTTAAAGAAATGAATTTACTTTTTTGAAATAATAAAAAAAAGTAGTTATCGTACTAGCAATACTGCCGTGCAATTCCTAAACCACAGTAACTGCCAATTTTCCGATTTTTGGTTTATTGGTGATCTATAATCAGCAAATCAAAACGCATAATCCCAATCGATCGGTTTTTAATTTGGAAAACTGGAACATGGAAACTCGAAACCCCAAAAGCAGTAAGTGACTAGTTTTTCCTGCACAATGCAATTTAAAACGCAGTAAAATGGTCTACGGCTACGGTTTTTGAGCTGATACTGACTAAAACGCAGTACAGGTGTCGATTTTTATGATTTTTAGCATGTAAACTGATAGTATCTCGTTTATAAAGAAACTAATTAAAACACAGCATACAATTTTTATGCTAAAAGTGTTGTACTGCGTTTCCAGTTTCATAGATTAATAAGCATAATTACTAGTTAAGACGCAGTAGGAATAAAATAACGATATTTAAAGTGGTACACTACTGTTCAAATAAGTATCGTATTGCCATCTAAACTGCAGTAACAAGTTCATTAATGTACACATTATGCTGCATGTTGTATTACTTTCAATAGCAATAATACTAGCTAAAGGACAGTAGCACCCCAAGGGGCTGCAGTTTAGGCAGTATTTTTATGTTATTTGACAATTTTAACTGCATTTAGACGTTTATTTTAAGTGGCAAATTCGGGTTAGTTCCATCTCGGATGTTCCTTGAAGAGAGCTTATAGTGATATCGTTAGAACATCCTGTCCTGTTTGGTAGTAAAATAATTCTTGACCTATTGACAATTTAAAACAACCAAGGTGTCGTCTGTTGATAAACGAATAAAAACTTATATAGTTAAACACATAAAGGTATTATTTCTAAATTATTAGGTTCTTAAAATACAAAAAAATAAAATTATCTTTAGTTTGTACACATTTAATTTTGCTTTGCGAGTTATGGCTCATAGGCGGCGGTATCAGCAATGCCTTGCCAACAAATATCATCGTTATGTCATAATATTGTTACATTTCTTCTTGATTGCGGTACCTCGCCGTAACGTATGAAGTAGATTATACATATGAATTATACGAATGCCGCCAATACCGGTCAATAATCGAGTATTTAGAAATTTGTATTTAACTGTTTTGGGATTCGATAAGATTGCTACATACTTTTTGGTTTAAATTTCTTATACGGTAATTCCAGATGCATTTAACAAGCTTCTTTATGTTAGTTTAAATTCAAAGCTAAACATAAAATATTTATGAAAGTAAATTCTTAAACATTTCTTTAATGAATTGTTACATAATACTTATACAGGGCGTCCCAAAGTCATAACTTTACATAGGACATGAAGGGGAAGTACCTTAAATATCGTAGATAGTGTATTTTGCTGAAAGAAGACTTTATGTTATTTTTAAAATTTAGTAATTCTGCATTCACACTTTTTCAAAAAATTACATGCTTCACCCGGAAATCGAACCAACTACATGTTTTTTTTCGAATTTTGAACCAAACTTTTTTGGTTATTCTTAAAGTTTTAGATACTATGTTTCTTAAGAAATGTTTTTAATTTTTATTCATTCTTTCGAATAGCATCATAAAATAACGAAAAAAAATTTTTCGTATTAAAGTATGTTCGATGCCCAGAAAAAGCGAAATTTTTTTGGAAAATTTTTGAACGCAGTATTATTTAATTTTCAAAATAATATAAAGTCTTCTTTCAGCAAAATATCCTATCTACGATATTTAAGGTACTTCCCCTTCATGTACCATAACTTTGGGACACCCTGTATATACGGTGTTATTAAATTAGTCACGGATATTTAAGGGACTTTAATTAACATCAAAACAATTAACTTTCACTAGAAATAAAAAAAAAAATTACTGAACAAAAAAGAACATAGAGAAATAATCATTCCCTATGTAATATCCTGTTAAGATGTTCGTAACACTGTCTGTCATGGCCTTATTAAAGGCCTCCACAAACCGGCCGGCGGTTCTAGAATTATGACTAAAGAGGTTCTATTTATTTATCTTATTAACAGGGTGCTTTAACAAAGCAAATTTTTTTCCTAGTTTTCTCCAAAAAAACATAACAAAACCTATAACGTGTCATACATAAATATACTCCAGGAGCGGAGTACTATTGTAGTAATAGGTCATAATTAATGACAATTTATTCTTTTATAGGGTTTTTTATTATAATATACAGTATTCTAAAGACTTTTTGAATTATGACTGACACGAATACGTAAGAAATTATATTTATTAAAATTAATCGTAGAAGTGCTACGCCATAATCAGTCATGAGCTTACTCATTGAAATCAATGTAAGGCTATATATAATGTGCCATTTGCTATGATTACAACCGATACTGGTACCTTAAGTTGATTGTTATTTCCTTGCTTAAGAAAATGTGGTAATAAACCTTAATTTTTGTCAAATTTTTGTATTATTGACGACAAATCCCTAAATAAACTGCGTTTTTCAAGTAACTTTTAAATCGTTTTTTTACTTCCTTCCGTGTCTAACATTGGCATGAAACTTGATAAGCGTGTTTGAATTTCTTAATAATAAAATCATGTAATGTTGTTACAAAGTTTTGTTGTATTTTAATTACTTAATTAAAAAAAACTATATTTTACTGCTGTGAATGAAGTTCGTAGCACGAAAATTCAATCAAAATACTAGTTAAATCACAGTACACTAGTCCCTTTTACTGCAGTTTAACCTGTAAAATGCCGCCTATCTCTATGAAGCACGCAAAATTTGTGCAGTAAGTGGTCATTTTACTGTGTCTTAATAAGTAATTGTTATATTTTTCCCTGTTTTTAAAAGCGCAGTACAAACACAGAATTTCGAAAAAAATACATATTTAATTTTAGAAAATGCTGAAGCACGTATTTTTTAATTTATCATATTATATGATTTTAATACTTCATTTTGGACAAAGAAAAATCTCAATAACTATAAAATCTTGGAAAATATATTACTTTAAAACTGTTTTTTGCTATTATCTCAAAATCGACTTTTGTCAGTTACTGTGGTTTAGGAATTGCACGGCAGAATAGCCTTTGGATTCGTATGATTATAAAACATTAACTTGATCCTCAGTTGAAAAACTGTTCTCTCTATTTCACTGTGCCCGGTCATTGGCCTTGGATTAGATTTGGCAGCTCCCCAACATAGTTTTGCGACTCCGCTGCACTAATGTGCCACTATCGCATCGGATTAAGATTTAAATTTGTTTAGCACGACGGAAAACAGCGTGGTTCAATCAGGTCCGGGCGGAGACAATCTACACCAGTTTTCATGTCAAATGTCTCAATTGGAGTTCATGATTTGAGTACATGATACAAGTGGCATCTGTTGTTGTCAGTAAGGTATTGTTTATGTAACAATACGTTCATGTGTATTGTGTTAAAATCGAATGCATTTCGTATTTTTGGAACTTTTGTTTTGGATAATCTCCAGGGGACATATTTTATAGTATTCCGTGATGATCTTCGTCTAGTTGTTTGTCAGTTCTAATCCATAATCACGCACTTTTAGAATACAATCTTGGTTTTATTACTAACGAACTTGCAATCTTAACCCTGGAGTTCACATATATTTTTAGTTAAAATTGTTAATGTTGATTAGTATTAACATGAAAATATGTATCTGCGAACGTGTTTCACGATATGTGTCAAAGATATGGAAAGATAGACATACTTGTTTAATTTTTTTTTATTCTAAATACTGACGATTGTTATTAGTGCCTTACCCTTCGACTTTCCATGTTCCATTTGCGTAAAAAATGGCAATAATTGATCTTGTCTGTTCCATTACTTAATATGGCATGATAGCTGTCGCGTGTGACATCAGTTTATTTGCGTGGACCACTCCTCGGCCGGGCAATTAAGCACACTGGGAAGGGTTATGACGGTGTAGGATCCCGTAGAATAGAAAAGAGAAATAAGTTTATTCTCAGCTTAAATAAATACATTAAAAAATCCTGTTAGTTATTGATACTTCAGGCATACCCTTGTGATCGTGATAGCAAACAACTTTGTTCATAATCTGACTTAATTATATCGAAATCTAAACTGCTACAAAAATTGTATGATAATGAGAATAGGATTCTACGAAATGAGTATAGTTATTACTTAAGGCGTGAGTGTCTTTGTCGAATGAATAAAAAGAGTGAAAGAAACAGAGAGAACTACGATACGCTACTGATAGATACTGATGGTAATTTGGCTACGCACTCTATTGGTATAAGAAACGATACTTATTGTCGTCTCGTCGCGAGTGTCTTGTTTTATTATATGACTTAAAATCTTAAGGGTGCGGCTCGACTGGCACGAGCGGAGCTCGGCCAATGAATTAGAAATTGAAGAATGTAATTGGTAATGATGTGCCTATGGAAACTTTCCTATGTTGCGAAATGTTCTCAAGTGAAATTTTCGTGAATTTTTCCGAAACATTCTCCAGACCTTGAAACAATGGAAATTTATGAACATGAAATCCTATCCACGCACAGAAATATTAGAGTGAGTAACGAGTACAGTCATACTATACAACGCCGGTTTTGATAAAAACCGGTTTTTATAGGTTTGGCCAAGAGTTGATAAAATTCATAAATTTCAATAATTTCCGCGGAAATTATTCCGAAATATTTCGCGGAAAATTTCATTTCCATAAATCTTTACATTATATTTGTAGTAAAAATAGATTAATAAACTGCATATAATCGTACTATAATAATATTGAATTACACTGCAAATAGAGGTTCAATTTGTGAAGAGAAAATGGTAACAGTTTCGCTACATCTACCCGTAAAAAACCGGCCAAGAGTATTGTGGGGCCATGCTCTGTGTAGGGTTCCGTAGTTATTCAAAAACATTATGTTCGAAATAGTCCTATTTTAAAATTCTTTAACCTCAATATTCATGATGTTTTCCATATTTTTTTGGACAATTCACGATTTTTTTGGTTCCGGAGAGGTTATCTCCGAAAATATTGACTTTAGAAAAATACTTTCTCTTGAGACCCTTATTCTTTCTGAAAGACCTATTCAACGACTATAGGATTACAGTAAAATAAAAACATCATTCCCACTTTACGTGTAGGGGAGGTACCTGATTTTTTAAATATTTTATTGTATCACTTTGTCGGCATGATTAATATGCAAACCTGTACCTTTCAAATATCTAGTACTAACAGCCAATGAGCCTATGCTGCGGACAGACAGACGGACCATGGACAGACGGGCATGGCGAAACTATAAGGGTTCCGTAGCAAACTAGGAAGACCGAAGCAGTGATACAGTGACAAATTATAAACACAACTGTGGGATTTGGTGTAAGGCATTTTTATACGAATCTGCTGAGAAAATGGAGCTTGCGACCTGATGGAATAAGTACCTTTTTTCCAGAAACAAAACTAAGAAAAATTGCTGATGGATAATTGTGAAAATTCGATTACGTACTAGCTCGCTAAAGTCTTAAACCTAAATCCTCAACATAGCTTTTGTTCGTTTAATTTAAGAAGTAGGTAAGGAAGTGGTGATCACAATGTTTTTGTTGACGTTCAAGTCTGTTGGTGTTTATCTTTGGTTTTATAACATACTTTCTAGTTCTCGCAATACTCCTTTAATAATATATAATTAATTTCCATAGAAATTTACTATGAAAATTTCGGAAATTTAAGAAATTTATCGACCATGTTCTTTATTGTAAGACATACAATTTTTGATTGTACATTATATCATGTATTTGCTAGTCAAAAATATAAATTTCCATGAAACACGTCCTAGTTATTAGCTGTTTAAAAATAATTTTTAAATTTCCGGGTTTTGAAATGTTCTCGAAAGTTTCGATGGAAATTTTCCTACACTTTTGAAAGTTTCCGCAATTTGCACATCATTAGTAATTGGTCAATTTTGCACAGCTCTTCGTCAGTGGAGCCGCACCCTAACATGAGGCTGACAGAGCAGGGTCGCGTTTTATAAAGTTACAATTTACAATTTTGCTGTTTGCCTCTCTTTCTAGCCAATATGTGCGTGCAATAGAGAAGCCAACAGCGAAATTGTAAAATGTACCTTTATAAAACGCGGCCCAGGAGCACTGGGGTAAAGTTAGTTTCTTTATAAATTGAATCCTCGTTAGAATGGGTACCTACTAATAAAGCGTCATGAATATGTTCTATGTTCTCACTTAATATACCTAAGCTGCCTGGTGCATCATAATTATCTAATATCATTACAACAATGCACAATAATAATATTAAACTGTACGAGTACTTGGCTTACAAATAGCGATCTAGTTTAACAATCGTTCATATTCGTTAACATATAAAGTTTATTTTAGATTAAAATTTCATAACGATGTAGTGCATGCATATCTGTGTCATATTCTCATTGGTATGGGACCTCATACATTGAAGATGTAACTAATGATAGAATGGGGATAATATAATCATAATCACCAAATTAAAAAGGTAAACACCGACTTCAACCGATTTTTCCAAGATCCCTTGATCAGATCTCGATTTCGTGCCAACGGGACTATCTCAGGGAAATATCCGCTCGATTAAAAAACAACACATAATGGGATCACGTTTCTTGGATATGTCGAGTAGGTAACATAGATACAAAATAGTTATTTATTATACAAGGGGGCAAAGTTGTTGTTTAACTGTCGTGCCAATATTGTGACCTGAGCTAGCGAAAGATTCCAAAATTGAGCCACGAGCGTAGCGAGTGGTTCAAAAACTGGAATCTTGAGCATTGCGAAGGTCTCAAGGCACGAGAGTTGAATAAACTTTGCCGCCAAGTGTAATACAACTTTTTTCCCCTCACTATCGCGAGGAAATATGATTACAAATCTCATCCAAATGTAAATTAACTTAAAGAAACCATTTAAAACTCAATGTCGAAACGTATCGTAGAATAGAGTTACTTCTGGAACTTAAATATAGCCAATGGCTTACAAAGTCACCCATGAGAACGACCAATTTAACATGTGAGCTCCGATTGCGCATGTTTACTACGGTCATACAGATCCACTTATACTAGGCAGTAGGGGGCTATAGGAATTAGAGCAATGTCAAATTACTTTATTCACAAGTGTGTAAACAGCGTTTTTACCCGCTCGTATTAAACGATAAACGAGCGCTTTACGAGCTAGTGAGGGAAAAAAAAACTTGCCAACTGAGCAAATTGATAAGTGATAACGTTCCTTAAAAGTTGCGCTTTTATAAAGCTAAAAGTAGTTTTTATATTTTTTTGCGGATATTACTCGATGTATTGTCCCGCATAATTGGTGGTGTTCATGTCTAAGAACTGAGGATGTCCCCTCCACATTTCTTTATAAATAATGCTTGATGTAGGTATTAGTTTAGGATCATTTCTCATCTCTTTGCAATTCCACCCTCGTCGCTTTTTTCTACAAGCAAATATATTTATATGTGTGTAAGATTAACACTGTCATGTCACGTTATGGCGTAAGTTTACGAGTAGGTTTAGTCTTTGTTTTTATAATAATAATAATTGTCAATCATTGTTATGGCAGGGGACCTTCTTTTCTATAGTTCCATCTTTTATCCATTTATCCTCCATCACCATAGCCCATTAGTCTTTTCCATTACTTCTCAATAGTCTCTATACGCCTGCTGCGGCCGGTTTACGGATGTGTATTGACGTGCCCGTGAATGGGTTTCAGCAGGTGTACAACACAGCAAATTTCTCCAAAGGGACTCTACGTGTTGGATCTATACCTCCGCGCAAGCCTATCAAAAACCCGGATTTTTAAGGCCGTGATTCTCGAGGAGATACAAACATAATAAATAAATAAAGTTAAAAATAGATAAAGTTCTTAAAGCATAAGAGTTACACCTACAATAAGCTTTCTCTGACCTTCCCCACTCCATTTACAACTACTCAACGCAGCTCCCGCATCTAAGTCTTATTTCATCTCTGATATTTGACGCGTTCAATTCAGATATTACTGGATGAATCAGCTTTAGGACATACAGTCGCAATCAGATATATTGGAACGGCCAGAGTGGTCACAAGTATCTGAGCAGGCTTCTGTTGTCATACCAGAGTGCATGTACAGTACTCGGTGATAAAGTTTGCACATCGGTCTTTAGAAAGAGACAAATAATATTGCATGAGAGGGACAACTCTCTATGAAGCCTATTCTCTTTCCACAGACCGATGTGCAAACTTTGTAGCCTGCGGCTACCGCGAAAAACGAAGTACGAGTAAATATCGAGAATTTGTCTCTCTAACTCTTAATGACGTCTTCGTTTGAGTGACAGAGAAAAATCCTCGAGATTTACGAATTTCGATTTTCGCGGTAGTAGGTCTGGGGCCTATTTCTCGAAAGCTTGTAACTTGTAATACAAGCGGAAGTCCTTATCTTATTAATGGTGTGTCCTTATCTTATTACAAGCTTTGGAGAAACGGGTCTCTGGAACTGTATTTGAATACCGTAGCCGCTGTGGTTATATCTGAAGGGGACTGTATGTATAAACGTACAACTACTACAAATGTTACCATTGACTTCATTAAATAGTCATCAGTCAGTCTCTCATCTGACGTAATCTGTAACTGATAGAGGTTCTGACTGTATTTCTGTTATGTATACTTATGTTATACATAGTAAATAATATTATGAATTGTGTAAGTATCCAACATACTTCTTTATGGTACAATCAAGGTAGAAGATATAGAAGAGCGCAAAATGCAATAATATGTATACTCAACGCTGTTACTATTATTATAAGGTCGTATAATAGTAACAGCGTCGTTACTATTAAACGTAATTTTTGCACTCTGTCCGCATCTACAGGGTGTTTCACGAGCCACTGAAAACCTTGAACGGGGTGATTTGGTAGGTTAAACAGAATAACTTTTACTATGGAGCTAACCCAGAAATCTCAAAAAAAAATTGCCTTTTTTATATAAAATGTCGTGAACAATCGGTCAAAGTGTATGAAAAAGACAAATTTTGTTTTTAGATTTCGTGATTGAATTAAAAGTTGTTCAGAATAGCCTACTAAATCACCCCGTTCAAGGTTTTGATTGGCTCGTAGAACACCCTGTATAGGGTGTCTTCGGACACGTAACCAGTTTTACCATGACGTACTTACTAATGCAGGAAAGTGATAAGTGATAGACAGTGATATACGGATCGTATAGCCTTGTCCCTTTCTCTCGACCCAAACTGAACTTCATTAGTACGTCATGGCAACCCCCCAGATTTTACATTTTTTTAACTCCACTAACAACGTAACAACTAGCAACTGAATGCCCCGTGTCGCGGCAAAAACAGACAACTTTTTTTTGTCATTTATTTTTCTCTTCTTTTAAAATTAGGATGTTAAACGGCTTATCGAGATTTTTTAATAAGTAAATTGTATTTCCCCTTTGAATCGAGATTTCTTTTATTTTGAATTTTATCGCACATAAAAATGAAATCTACTTAGTTTAACATGTCAATGTGCAGTCAGACCAAAAGGGCATTCGCTATTCTATCCCCCACTCTACGAAATTCGATCGTTACACAAAACGCGATTGGTTGATTTCGTAGAGCGGGGGATAGAACAGCGAATGCTCTTTTGGTGTGAATGCACCTTATACATATCTCAAGAACGCTGCTCAATATCACCTTTCTTTCCTTTTGCCTTGAAAGTGCGTGGTTATGAAATATTGCAAGTTTATAGGTTTGTTTACACTATTTTGTTTTCAACTGACGAATAGAATAATTCGTGCTGTTTTAACGCTTAAGGTTTCCAAAACCTGACGACTGTAAGTAACACAAACAATGTAACATGTGTCACAGAGTTTTACAACTTGTGCTCCAAACGGTGAAACGTTAAATAAGACCGAGTTCCTCAAACTCGGTAGTACCGTCGCCATCAAATAATGAATTGCTTCGAGAAAAAGGTGGGGGGGGGGGGCACCCCTAGGGCTGCCAACCGTCCCGCTATGTGCGGGACGTCCCGTTTCAGGAGCTCTAAAGTATACGTCCCGCAAAGGGTTCGCGCGGGACGCCATTGTCACGCTTTTCAGGGAATACTAAAAAAGGAATACGAATACGTAAATGAAAGCAATTTAAAATTTCGTCTTGTTAATTTGAATGTATGCGATATCCGTACCAATAGTCCGCGAGCACCGTGCACTGAACGTGTATACTGCCAAAAATGAATGATTACGATGGATGCAATGTGCATTTAAATTGAACCGATCTGAAATTAGGCATTGTTTTTTAATGTTAATGTCGTTCCCGTCCCGCATTTTATAGCCAAGTCCCGCTATTTATTCGTGAATGTCCCGCATATCTGTGGTTTTTGGTTGGCGGCACCCCCCAGATTATATCAAAGCTGCCATGGTGCTCAACTGCTCACAAACATCACCCTAATTCACCATAGTGACAGTCGCTACAATTGTAAAATTACTGTGTTTCCAATTGCAAGCATCCGTAGGCTACGGCTACCACTTATTATCGGACGGGCCGTGTGGGTGTTTGCCATTGACAAATTTATAGCGTGAACTTGAAATACCTACTTTTTTACGAAGCAAAATTACAATTGTCACCAAGGTTTTACTTAGCTTTTCCAAAACTAACAACGGTATTGTAACGCAAACGTAACGTGTGTCACAGAGTTTTACAACTTGTGTTCCAAACTGTGAAACGTTAAATAAACCCGAGTCCCTTTTTGTACCGTCAAACTTTGTAGTACCGTCGCCATCAAATATATCAAAGCCGCCATGCTGCTCAGTTGCTCACAAACATCATGATGCTTAGCTAAGTTGCCAATCGCTAACGCTTAGTAGCGTAGCGTAGTCTTCCCTTTCGTTTACGATTGACGATTAAGGGTTAGCGATTGGCAACTCGTCTAAGCAGCCTGGGGGGTTTCCATGGCGTGCTAATGCGGTTCAGTTTAGGTCGAGAGAAAGGGACAAGGGTCATATATCTCCGTCCCTTTTCCTGAACCTTCCCCTGATGTCTCTAATACATTTGATGTTGACTGTACCCGGCGCACGTGGCTTCCAAACTCTTAATTAAATCTTTTATGTCCAGGTTTAGGGTTGTGCTTTCTTGGCAACGTTATTAGCTAAGTTTGCATTAGATTAAGGTACTAATGCTAGCTTTTTGTGTAAGTTTTTATTCTGTTTCTTTTGCTTTGTCTCGTAAACTTTTTACAAGTACAATGGTGTCAAAATGGAGAACGTTTAAATGCAATAGGAAATGTAAACTTAGGGCCGCGTTTTTAGGGTTTCGTAGTAAACTAGGAACCATTATTGTTTGCCATGTCTGTCCGCAGAATAGCTTATTAGCCGTTAGTAGGTAGGTAGGTAGGTAGGTAGGGTAGTAGGTTTTTTGAATTTGAATTTGTAGGTACTAAAATTTTGCAATTAGGTACAAATTATAAATTACGTCAATAAAGTGGCATAATAAATGTGGCTTAAGTGTCAAATACTTGGTCTTAGAGGTATTAGCTTCACGAAAGGACTTCAGCAAACGTCAAAATTCCATGTCCGGTCCCGTGTCAGAGTGCCACGACATGCGTCAAGTCACTGTCCTGGCTGCGACAAACGTGACTTGAATGAACCTGACGCTAAATAAACTATTTTGTGCTATGGCCGTATGGTGACGGCAATAAGAATACATTTGTCGCCACCCCAACTCCTCCTGCGGGTGTCGTAAGAGTCAACTAAGGGTCAAGGATGAACAATATTGCTTTGCTCTTCCGCGATAGAGAATGTGTAGCTAATTAGTGTAACCCGCTATAATTACTTGCGTATTTTTTGCATGCAATTAATTTTCCCACCCTCCCGCCGCAAAAATAAATACGCAAATAACTATAACAAACCACCACCAATAACACTATACTCGACACGTGTTTCGCCTCTCTACGAGGCATCATCAGGAGTTGACGATGTTGTCGGTCTGGTGTCCGGCAACAGAAAACTGACTATTTGATAAAAGATTGATGATGGGCAGCAGCGTCATCATTTTGGACACATTACTGCGATCGCCAATCCGCTTGCCCAGCAATGGGTATTTTCCTCCTAATGCGTTTATACGCATAGTTAATAGGAGAGGCCTAGGTCTAGCAGTGGACTATCATAGGCTGATGATGATGTGCTAGCAGTGTGCAGTGTGCTTACCATGTGGTGCCGCTGCGTTATTGACGTGGACTTACTTTATACCCATTCCGTTCGTACTAGCGTATTGGTGCGAGCGAGCCGAATGGAAAATAAGTCCGCGTTAAAGCTGCGTTTCCACCAGGGTTGCATTTTATAATAGTACATTACGACACAAGTGCGAAAAACAGGAAATTCGAAACGAGTGGCGATGTTTTAAAACACGACCGAAGGGAGTGTTTTAAATCCACACAAGTTACGAATTTTTTTATTGCACGTGTCTCGTGCGACGTTTTTTAGTACCTCCGAAGTTTTGGACCTGACGTAAAATGAGCCACTTCTCGCACTAGAGCACTTAAAAAACGCACCATCTGTACTAAAAAGTTACATTTTAAAATTTCGCTGTTTGCTTCTCTAACGCACGCACATATTGGCTAGAAAGAGAGGCAAATAGCAAAATTGTAAACTGTAACTTTATAAAACGTAACCCAGAGCTGTGCGAGGATGTGTTGCGAGGAATGTGTTTGTCATCAGCCAATAGAAACACTTCATTTTCCTATCCTCGCTTAGCTCAGCTTTGGCGGAAACAACTCAGCGGAGCGAGGTTTCTGTCCATATAAAAGAAGGGAAAGATGTGTGCGAGGAATGTGTTGCGAGTCTAGCTGACGCGCCAAACTGCCGAAGATGTGCGAGATAACTCACCGATGTGATTTTCCTTCTACATGTTCTCGCTACACATCCTCGCTACGCATTTTCACAACGCTCATTACCTCGCACATCTTTGGTGGAAACACTCACATCTTTACACTTTCTAGTTACGCAGCCTCGCACTGCTTAGCTACCTCGCACATATCCGGTGAAAACGCAGCCTAATACTGCGTTTCCACCAGAGATGTGCGAGGATGTGTTTTCATACAAATGACACATATTAATGCGAGGTGTCATTTGTATGGAAATACATCCTCGCACGTCTGTGTTGGAAACGCAGCCTAATAACGCGGCGGCACCTCATGGTACTCTCGTGAAAAGGCACCTTAGGGTGTGGCTCCACTGATGCGGAGCGGAGCGGAGCTTTGGCAGCTCGGCCAATGAGACCGCATCATAGTGTTTCGAATTCGAATTTGAAGAATGTAATTGGTCAATTTTGTACAGCTCCGCGTCAGAGGAGCCGGACCTTTAAGTGTGATCAACAGACCGTGATTAATAGAGTTGTATCGGCTGTCCTACGTTTTGGGAATTTGCTAAGACAATGGTTAATCTACAAATAAGGCTTGTTCACGAAATAAAGTAGCCATTGCTGTATAATTTTTAGTTTTTGTATGTGGCCATACCTTTGTATGGGTGTTATTACATAGAAGGGCTCTTTACCTATCTTCTCGGATGCTGTGGTTGATATTTATATCAATTTCTTCATAATTATGGACTTTTATTAAAACTTCTGGACTTAAGTAGTGTTTCTTCTTATTTTACCATTTTGGGTCATTAATTTCCCAGTAAGTCTTTACTAAATTACAATACCGATACAATAACAAACAGTGAATCTCGTGTCTACAATTTTTATTAACTATTTCAAGTCTAACATTGTTTAAATCGACCCGGAAGTTCGCACTTTTTTGGGCTTAAAGGACCCCGGGCCTAAAGTATGGAAAATGTGGTTTCAGTCAAATCTTCTGAAATTTTGATATGTTATAGATTTCAGTGCCCTGAACAAAAAACTCTATGGGTGCTACCACGGTTTCCGGGTCCCTTTCCATGTTCTGCTCGATTTTGTACCAGATAACAAAGTAGTACTTAGTTCTACTTCGGGTCTATTTATTTAAATAATTGACTTTAGTTTGAACCTTTTTTGTGATAATGCTGGTTAGTTAAAGACATAAAACGTCTCCATACAATGCCGGCTGAGTTCAGCAATCGGTCACAATTAATACACACACGGGACTCGTTGTTGAACTCAACCGGCATGTTGTTCATAGATTATCTGAACAAAATAGCAGATTGCAATTTTTCTTCGTTGTTTTCTGGTAGGTATCCGCCGCAGTGCACGAAAAGCAACAGCATTATTACATACGAAGCAGTGTCCTCTATTTAAAAGTAGCGCCATATTTTCTAATGTTTGAATGAGTTCATATTTTACAATGTCAAGTATATTATAAAATCACACATTTAGCTATAAACGATAAGTCAATCACGTGCGTATGAAGTTGACATTGTAGACGTTTTATGTCTTTAACTAACCAGCATTATCACAAAAAAGTTTCAAACTAATGTCAATTGTTTAAATAAATAGACCCGAAGTAGAACTATGTACTATACTTTGTTATCTGGTACAAAATCGAGCAGAACATGGAATGGGACCCGGAAACCGTGGTAGCACCCATAGAGTTTTTTGTTCAGAGCACTGAAATCTACAACATATCAAAATTTCAGAAAATTTGACTGAAACCACATTTTCCATACTTTAGGCCCGGGGTCCTTTTGCATTTAAGCATTATCTGAAGTTATTTTAATTTTGACGACTTTTCAGCGAATGCTTTTGGATATTGGATTTTTAAACATAAAACAGAATGATCAATTTACAGTCCCATGGCTGTTAAAACTACATGGGACTTTTGTGTAACAGTAGAGACTGATTTTACGATGGCTACTTTATTTCATGAACAAGCTTTATAAGCCACAAATCATCTTTACTAACCCCTTGAGTTTCCAGACTATTTTCCCTTCAACCGTCTGGGTTTCGGAATACATAATACGATAAATAAATGAATATCATGGGATAATATAATACCAATTGACCTAGTTCCATTGTAAGCTCAATTAAGGCTTGAGATGTGGGTACAAAGCGACGATATAATAGATACTAATAAATACATAAAATCAACCATGATCAACATAAATATTAGCGACAAAGACATAAAACACAAATATATGCGCTCTACGGGATTTAAACCCGGAACTTTTAGCTTTGTTAGCAGGCTCACTACAAACTAAGGCACGGAGACTGAGTGAAATCGTATTCGAATAATTCTACCCAAATTATCTTAGTTGTCTTAAATTGTTAAACAACATCCTAACATACAAAAAAAAATCATGAATATTGATCTTATAGAATATATTTAAATAAAAAATATTTCGGTCATAATCGGCTCAACCGTTTTTGAACAACTACGGAATCCTACACTGAGCATGGTACGACATGCTCTTGGCCGGGGTTTTATTGAAATGTTTAGGTTAGAAAGATATTTATTTATAAAGGCGCAATTAGACCAAACAAGCATTCGCTCATTCTATCCCCCATTCTAAGAAATCAACGAATTTCGAATCACGTTTTGTCTAACGAACGAATTTCGTAGAGTGGTAGATAGAATGAGCGAATGCTCGTTTAGTCTAAATGCGCCTTTAGATAAGACAACTCAGAATGACTGGGCTTTACCATAGGTTTGTGTGGTTTGTCATGACACAAGTCAATGTCATTTTAACAAAGTTCAATCTTCAAGGACTCACATTTCAATCAATAAGTTTGACCGCGTTAAATTGTCCGAGTGACCAACGACTTTTCAAGTACCCAGCTTGAATTACACATAGCACATAGCGACTAGATCAGTTTTATACACAATTCATTATAATAATATATGGCTTCACGTATACCACACGGCTAGTTATGTTTACCACATCTTTTGATCGTAAATGAGAGCGATTTATGTGTTTTGCGTATCTTGTCAGAATGTCAATAAGTGAGTGCTTTAGTAAAACCGTTCCAGTTTGTCGCTTACCATAAAACGAATGAATTAAATGTCTAAACGACCTTGTGCGACAAACTGGGGCGTTTTACGTATACCAAACCATTGTACTAAATAAACACACAAACATATAAATACTTATGTAATTGCCACTCTGACAAAACACTCAACTATATCATCATCATCACCTCAGCCATAAGACGTCCACTGCTAAATATAGGCCTCCCCCAAAGATAGCCACAATGACCGGTCCTGTGCCACCTGCATCCAGCGGACTCCAGCGACCTTTGCCAGCTAGGTCCTCCACATGTACCAGTGAAGGTGCGTTCAAACCAAAAGAATATTCGCTGTTCTATCCCCCGTTCTACGAAATCAACCAATCACGTTTTGTGTAACGATCGAATTTCGTAGAGTGGGGGGTTAGAATAGCGAATGCTCTTTTGGTTTGAACGCACTTTTAGATGCGACCTGCATCCAGCGTGTCCCAGCGACCTTCTTAAGGTCGTCTGTCCATCTTGTGGGTGGACGTCCTACGCTGCGTTTGCCTAGCCGTGGTCTCCACTCGAGCACTTTTCGACCCCATCGACCATCTGCTCTTACTATATATTCCTAATCATCATCATCATCATCATATCAGCCGAAAGACGTCCTCTGCTGAACGTAGGCCTGTCCCTGTGCCACGCATCCAGCGGACTCCTGCGACCTTCAACAGGTCATCAGTCCACCTTGTGGGGGGCCTATATCACATCATTCGCAGCGATGTAGGCGTGTTTATGGTTAGACACTAAAATAATATTACTATAGGTACATAATAGTATCAGTAGTCTTAGATGCATAGGTACTAAAATGAAACTAGGCTGAGGCTATAGTGGCTTGAATATTTGTCAAAAAGGAATGAAATGTTTTGTAAATTAATTTGCATCACACTTGTTCGGTAAGGGAGTTGATACCTATTGTACACAGGCGATCGATGCCCCGTAAGTGCGTAATTACAACATTACATCACCGTAGACATTATTGTACCACGTGGTGACGGCAGTAAGAATACATTTGTCACTACTCAAATTCTTCCCGTCGTTCTTCATTGGACACACTACTGCGATCACAAATACGCTTGCCAAATTGCCACTACCTCCGGGTGATGCGTCCACTCACTGACACATACACAGGTAATGGGAAATCCTTTGGGCAGCAGTGGACTGATATTTGATTATAGTCTGATGATTGTAGTGAATATATGAATAAATAAAAATAAATAATAAATAAATATCTTGGGACATCTTACACAAATCAACCTAGTCCCACGGTAAGCTCAATTAAGGCTTGTGTTGTGGGTACCAGGCGACGATATATATAATAGATAGATACGTATAGATACTTAGATACATACACAGCCAAGACCAAGGAACAAACATTTGTGATAAATAAATACACAAAGATTGCCCTCGCCGGGATTCGAACCCGGAACCTCCAGCTTCGTAGGCAGGGTCACTACCAACTAGGCTACGGAGGCTGACAAATACATTGAAATGTATTTAATCTATTGTGGAATTTTCTGATCCGAAACAATTTTTTTTTATTTTTCGAAGTACCACGCCACGCCACGGTAGCATAACTCATAATTATGGTGCTATGTCATTCATGTTCAGTATTACATAAATAATTCCTACTTTTAGCTGTAATTTAAAGCATTTTCCGGTAATGTCGTGAAAATGATAAATCTGATGAAAACCATTGTGTAGTTCGGGCGACGTAAGAAATAGGAACTCGTGTTAAATTCTAAAACTTTTCTTAATAACTTGTTCGTAATTTCTTGTTTACCGCCCTTAAAACACAATGTAAAATTCCTTACGAAAGTAAAAACAATCACAACGTTTTTGGGTTTGTGTCTCTTTTAATTCTAAGCTCTTCTCACAGTCAAAACCGGTCTTAAATTTGTGAGAAAGAGACGTTGTAATCGAGGTTTGATCTACGAACGTGCAAAAATTTAAAGATATAAAAATGTTCACGTCTTCACTTGTTGCTATTGCACTATATCTACTCGTTGTCTAGCCATTTTCAGATGAAACATAAAGATAAAAGCCAACTTGTTTTGACGTGACCCAAATCATTTAACTACCTACACTTCTGAACTGCATAAGTACTAACAAATATTACAAGTTACATTTCTTAGCTGGATTTTTGATCTAGCCCCATTCAAGATTTTGCTTGGAACGGAATCGATTGACACATAATAAACAATGACCTCTTCCTGGCACACTGTATGCTTAAAAACTTAAGCCGCTTTTTAATTCATTTAAAACCAAGGGATGGTTCCAAAATTCTATTTTCGTGTAGCACAGGATCTGATTCTGACACAATTTTTCTTCAAGATTCACTAAGCAGCAATGTAGCTGTAAAGATCTTAATTATTATAGCTATGAGACTTATCAGTCATCATAACTTATCGCGTTTTGCTCGAGCTTTGTATTGCGGGCTGAATAATTTTGCATTGATGATACACATTTTTCTTTATCACTATCACTATCACTACATAGTATAAAATAAAGTCATTTTTTCTGTCCCTATGTCCCTTTGTACGCTTAAATCTTCAAAACTACGCAATTTTGATGAGATTTTTTTTAATGTAGAGTAATTCAAGAGGAAAGTTTTTATGTAGATATAGTCCCCGTGCGCAGCCGGGGCGGGTCGCTAGTAATAATTATAATTCAAACCCAGGGCTTTATCAAAGGACAGGTCTCAAGCTAACATTGCTAACCCCTGATATGAGATTTACTCGTATCAAACTTGCATCCTGTATACCTGTGGCTAAATTCCGAACAATGGTAATAGCCCAATATTATCGATTTGAAATTGTACGTACAACTTAGAGGAAATTAAGATTCACAGGAGTAGGTACTTTGTGGGAAATATTATGGATAAAATGCTTAATGACGTGTAGCCTGTTACTGATTTATTTTGCGTTTGTTGCCCTCTGACGAAACCTGTCTTGCAGATATGTTTCCGATGTTTAATGGCTAATAAATTATACTAAAATAAATAAAAAGTATGTAAGGAAAAATACGAACATTTTTAACTATAAGAAGCTACGGGGCGCAAAAGAGCTAATATAAAAATGCTAATGAATTCTTGCCAAATGCTAATGTCAAATTGAAAGAAAGAAACGCATAAGTAGTTAATATAGTTATGAATGGCGTTTATGAATAAGGATATAAGTATAAAACATCCATTTTTATGAAAATTTTGGCAGTCGATTAAGATCAATATGACCCAAATGTTCACCAAGCATGTAAACCTATTTCCACATGATCAGGTTTATTAATAAAGTTCACGTCCTAATCCTGAAGCCAAAACCGCACCTTAAGACCTCATGATGTATTGGAAAATAAACCTTAGGTTTCGCTCACCGAGTATGAAAAAATACCTTAACACTTCAATTATTTTCAAGTCGTAACGTAACCTTATAAAGTCAATGAATTATGTTCTGCGTTCTCCGTAATAATGTGCATGTTAAAACTAGGTTACTTACATCGTTTATGCTCAAGGCAAAGACATTAGTAAGCCTCAAAGATACAATAGCTTTAAGGTGTATATTCCATTGAATTGGTAGGTATATATGTGTCCTTTTGACTTTGGTGTAGACCTGCCTGTCCAACCGAAGTAACATTTGTCCTTTATTATTTTTTCTGCCGACACAAATTTCGTTTCAGTCGAGTTGTTAAACTGATTAGTTGGACGTACGATGTTACTGGATGATTCGTTATTGTAAGGTTTTCTTTTGTTTCTTTAGTGCCGTCATAAGTTTGCTATAAACCTATAAACATATATATAAACATCACTAGTTATAAGACCTTGATAATGATGGCTACCTATTATGGTTGACATGTAAGTTGATCAATTATATTGGTTATTATTTATTTTAGTACTCTCCCTATAGATTTATTTTTTAAGCGTTCTGTTTATCTACAACATCTTTGAATATACTGACACCTACTTCTAATAATTAATTTAATATTAAATTTTTAAGGTAGTTAATTTAACAAATAATTTATGGCCACAAAAAGTGCTCATAATATTCATTATCATATCCAGTATCTTTATCCATAAACAGGTATTTCTCAGAGCGTAAACGGACATCTCATTCATCTGGTCACGTTTTTTTGGAAGTGGCTGCATCTTTTGGTACCATTTTCGGTCGTCAGATACAGCACCCGTTTATCTACAAGACAACAAAAACCAACCTCAAATCGTTCAGCCAGTTCCAAAAAAACGTGACCAGATGAATGAGATGTCCTTTTACGCTCTGAGAAATGCCCTACAAGATTGTGTTTGAACTATAGATGTACATTGACATAAAATTATGACTAAATAATAATTAACAGAAAAAGGAAAAAAAAATTATGATCAACATAAATAATGTGTTTTTATTAAATATTTACGGCACATGATTGGTAGGTATGTCAGTCAGTATGTTGCCGCGAGACAGATTTTCCATCCTTTATTACTAACAATATGAATAAAAAAGGGATAGATAGTCTATCTCGCCGCGAAATATTGTCGCACTAAACCTGTGCTAAGCCTACAGAAAGGAAAATTTTGTACAGATAATTAAACTTTGGCGCATTTTTCCACTGAGAAAAGTTTGTAAAACTGTACATTGCTGGTGACTGGATATTTAATTTTATTGCCCCTTTTACAGGAAACACCCGGTACACTTACCCGTACGGCGGTTTGCCCTTATCTTATTCACTATGGGCGCAACTTTCAAGCTTCCTCTAAGTTTTAATGAGAATGTGTGGGCAACTGAAATAGCGAGCATAATTTTGTCTTATCGTCTCTCTACGTGCACCATGTACTTGCAAAAAACTTGGAAATCTCGATGGGAAATGGCAGATAAAATGTACATACTCTCCATCTACACATTCTGTTGCCATTTCTGTCAGCCTCCGTAGCCTAGTTGGTAGTTACCCTGCCTACGAAGCTGGAGGTTCCGGGTTCGAGTCCCGGCGAGGGCATTTTTTGTTTATTTATTTATCACAAATATTTGTTCCTTGGTCATGGCTGTTTATGGATTTAAGTATCTATATGTATCTATCTATTATATATCGTATACGATATTTATTATATCGCCGCCTGGTACCCACATCACAAGCCTTAATTGAGCTTAGCTTACCGTGGGACTAGGTTGATTAGTGTAAGATGTCCTAAAGATATTTACGACTTTCGATGTAATACCGTTTTTGTGACAAAAATTCAATTATTAACCGGTTAAGAGATTGACAATACCGGTTAAGAGTTAGAACTGGTATCAAGTTTCAATAGGTACATATAATATACTGGAGAAAATGGAAAAAGATACCTGGGGCCTATTGCATAACAAATTACAACTAATTTACAACTGGAAATCTCTTTTCTATCTTTCATACTAGAAAGAGACTTCCGCTTGTAACATTAGTTGTAATTTGTTATGAAATAAGTCCCTGTTTTGTCGTTTCACCTCAAACTCGTATTTAAAAAAACACGTCAAACTTTCATAACATTCATCGTTAAAAAATACGTTTTAGCTATTTTAGACCATTCTATAATATACAGGGTGCTCGCGAGCATTCCGAAAGATTTTAACTTTGCATTCTAGACATCAAAATAAACAAAAAATACCAACAAAAAAAATTTTTTTTTCTTTTTTTTAGTCTTTTTGAATACCTACCTACTTTTTAACATTTCCAGTACTTTTTATCATAGCAACAATTTGTTTAAATTATTTATTTCAATTGTTTTTTTAGGTATGTACCTACAGATTATTTCGTCAAGTCTATGAATTCGTATTTTTTGATTGTCAGGCAAAAGGTGTGGTAATATTAGAACACATTGTGGTAGCAATGTAATCAAAAAGAAGTTAAAGGACGAGTTACCTACGTCGAAAAACTTATTTCAAAAAAGGTTGATTATATCTGAAACCAAGCCGAATCCTGGAAATTTTAAATAACATTAAAGATTCTAAATATGGTCAGGAATACAGCATTAAAATTTTTGGTTTCCTCGCGAGCACCCTGTATAAATATTTGTATATAAATCAGAGTCAGACAGATGGGTACCCTTCCTTATCAGTAGGTACATACCTACGGGTAGGTACTAGGTACTTACCTAATTACTTATTGTTATTCAAACATGTGCCCCGTTAATTACTTCTAGCTTTACAAACAAATGCTCAAAGCTACTTAAAACACGGCACATGTTTACATTACGTGTTATTTTACGGGAAGATGTGAGGAAGGTACGTTACCTGAGCTCGTGTTTTGTACAGTCAAGGGCGTAAATATTTATACATTATCACCTTAACGTATACAATACATGAATTACACGAAAATAGCCGATAGCCCCGTGTGCAGATCGTATAAGGGGTAGCAATGAATCAAAGATAAGGGAAGGTCTTCGTACATAAATAATAACAACTCCACGCCAACGCGCCAGCAAATCTACTCACAGTTTCGATGATGGACATGGACAACGTGGCATAAACGAGTGGAAAATGCAAAAGGTATCCTCTGCTTTTGCTAAACGTTTTGGAGACTATATTAAGATGGCAGCCTACAATGCTATTCTCAAGTACTGCGACATAAAAGGCAGTAGTGTAAACGAGGCCAAATATACGACTTTTAAACTACTCAAGTCACTGAGTTACATAGAGACAGAAGCAATTTTTCACAGAGTCATTTAAAAAAACCTTTCAACCTGTAATTCTAGTGTAGATTATAAGCGTTAATATTTTTGTGTTAAGTAGATATTTATAGTTGGAATGTACCTAACGAAACTCAGATACAAAATTGTTATCGGTTCCCCGCGATACAGGTGTAACCTAGTGCGGGGGCCTCTGGTAACTATACTTTGTAAAGCTTTTGGAAATAAACTATTCTTATTCTTATTCTTAAATGGTTGGTCGATACACGTCAGTCGCAGCGTGGACAACGTGTGGCCAATGTGTGACGAACGTGTCGGGGTTGACCTTTAGTGTACGACGCGTAGACCACTGGTCGTACACTACTTTAATATTGTTTTGACATAGGGCTTAAATTTCAAAATTGAATTAATGACACAGAGAAGACAAAAAAATAGAATAAAAAATGTTCTCGGCAACATTTCTTACAAACAAATTTTATTAAATAGGTAAGTAGGTACATTTGTTTGTTCCTAAGTAGTTAATTGTTATTGCTGAAGTTTAAAGGCATTTTTAGAATTTTGTAGGTACTTAATGCCTACAGCATTATGCTGTTAACTGTACTAATTTCGAACATTAGATGTTGCCCGATAAAGAAGTTTGCAAACTCTTGCCGCTACATTTATTTGAACTCCATTGTTATTTTAGAAAGTTCGGTTCATTCAAATAATAGGTTTATTTAAAGCAATACGCATAGGTACCGATTAAGAAATTTATAAAAAATATAACTACCTACTTAAATATAAAATTTTAAAATAATTACCTAACCAGTTCTATCAATGTACGAGAAGGTATTAAGCTAGGCGTCCACAAACCCGAATCGTACGCATCGGACGCATCGCATTTAGTACTCTTTGTATAGAAAGTCATACAAGTGCGTCTACTGTTCCGCACCGTACGTATTGTAATATCAGTGGAAGAAATGCGATGCGATGAGTCCGATGCGTACGATACGAACATGTGGACCTGGCTTTATACTTATGTGCGTAATACCTATGATTTTTATAGCCTCCGTATCCCTGACAATATTTTTTTTAGCACAAGTGGTAATGGTGATGCTAATGCGAGAAGTGGTGCATTTTTTACCAGGTCGAAACTTTGGAGCACCATCTGTACTGAAAAACGTCGTACGATCACGTGCGAAAAGGAAATTCGTAATCGTGGATTTAGATCAAACGAGCGAATGCTCATTGCATCCCCCACTCTACGAAATCAACGAATTTCGACGAATCACGTTTTGTGTAACGAACAAATTTTGTAGAGTGGGGGATAGAATGAGCATTCTCTTCATTACTCGTGGCGTTTAAAACACTCCATTTGGTCTTACTATTCAATAATAAGAAATGGACGTGGGTTAGTCATATAATTTTTAGCGCCCGTGTCATATTTTTTTAATATCATGGCTGTGGAAAAGAACCATACGGCCTGCTTGATGATAAGAAACTACTCGTAGCGCTTATATGCCTAACTTTAAACGCCAGCCACTTCGGAGGTATTACATATATGTATGTTGCCGTCCCATTCATATAAAGGAGGATTGATTTCTAGTTAATATATAGCATTTCTCTGATTCGACAGGTGTGAGGGAAATGATCATTTCCGCTGTTGCGTTTAAAATGACCCTTGAGAAAATATTATGAAACTAAAGTGATTACAACAGAAAAAACCGACCAAGAGCATGTCGGGCCATGCTCAGTATATGGTTCTGTAGTTATTCGAAATCGGCTGGGCCGATTATGTTCGAAATAGATTTATTTTAAAGTATTCTATAAGCCCACTATTCATGATTTTTTTTTTGGACCATTGGACCCACGGGTCCAAACAATATGAAAGATCAAGAGTTAGAGGGACACAATTTATTTTTTATTTTGGAGCGATTATATCCGAAAATATTAACTTTAGAAAAAAACTTTCTTCAACGACCTTTACTCTTTTTAAGAGACCTATTCAATGATACCCCACACTGTAGGATTTTAGCAAATAAAAAAAATCATCCCCCCTTCACCGGTTGGGGAGGAACCCGAAAAAAAATTTGTTTCTAGTTTTTACCACTTTGTTGGCATGATTAATATGTATAAGTGTACCGAATTGCAGCTTTCTAGTACTAACGGCCACTGAGCTATGCTGCGGACAGACGAACAGACGGATAGACGGAAATGGCGAAACTATAAGGGTTCCTTGTTTACTACGGAACCCTAAAAAAGTCATCAGAAATATTTATCTTCATAGTAAATGGAAACGAAGAAATTCTCGCTACGTGTAATTTTTCCATTGTGAAAAGTTATAACTTATTTCCAACAAGTACCTAGTAGATTTCTGAAACTTTTAGGTCCCTTGAGTAGGAATCTTTGCAAAGCAGGTCCCTTTCTAAGCCCTTAGGGTAACATTCTGTTCGTGACGTACGTATCGTGACTTTTCATCAAAATGTCATTTCATGTAAATTCGCATTCGTCGTGAAAAACGAAGACGCTGACATTCTACATTGTATTTTTTAATTTCTTTTCTTTTATTGCTTTATGAAACAAACGAAATTCTTACTAATTTACATAGAACAAGATTCAAATAAAATAAAAAAAAACTATATGTAGATTCGTTTCTCTATCCTCGTATAGACCACCATAATTAGTTACTACACTTACTACTTAATCTTGAGTTCGCCGCGTGTAATTTTGTATAGAAATCGCTATCAAATCGCCCAAGTGAAGCGCTAGTGCCAACAGGCCCTAAGTAATTGTTTGAATTTTTTACCCAGCTCCAAACCACTATCAATTAATCATTCGACTGAGACCCTCATCAAAGTCTGCCTTCTTGAACCTTCTAATTTATTTATGAAGTAATTACCGAGTACGATAACATTGTAACCCATGGACATCTCGACTCTCGACAAGTGATGAAAATCGAAGTGGGAAAAAATATCCGTAACTTCTGTAATCTACAATGTGGCTCTGTTTCTTAGTTCAATTTTTTAAGCATTCGTTTTTCCGATTTTATTTAAATTATATTTGTTTTTTCATGCTGTGCGTAAACCACCTTATTTGGCATAGCCCTATTTGTTGTCTTCTTGTTTTTTTATCCACTGTAAATCAGCTGTCGACATTTATCAGTATTCGAAATATACCTATCAAAGAGAAGTTTCCAGGATTGGGAATGCTGTCATGGAAAGATTTGGCAATTTAATTCAATTCAATTAAAATATGTTAAAAAAATATACAAAATTAAAATACCTAATTACAATAAAGAAAACACGTTTGGCACATGTCATACCTATATCACGATCGTTGTCTGTTCAGAACATGCCGTAATAATCCCTAATCCGAACAAGAATTTCGAGTAATTTTAGGTAATTTTGAGAATATTCTGCAACTTTTATGCGTCGCTTCAAGAGCTTGAAGGAGACCCGACGTCTATAGGGCATAACGTTTTCGCGCGAATACGCATTTAATTTAGTCGTAACCGGAATTTTGAGGTTACTGTTCATTGTAAACTAATGGTTTATAAACGGCTGTCAAATCTAAATTATCCTTTGTTTCACGTCATTTGGCATTTGTGTTTATTAAAAAGTTACGGAGTTAAATAGAGGCATTTTACTAAGTATTTATTTTATTATAATTAGTTCGTGTAAGTAAGGTTACAACTTGAGATTTTTTTTGGAAATTACGATTTCTTTTAATAAATTATATTAGTGCGGTGCATAGAACATTGTACAAACATTGTGAGAATACTTTACAGTTTTCTAGAATAGCTAGAGAGGAGGCTAATAGGAGGTGCAGGCATGTATTGCTTGCACTTAGAGAATGGTCAAAGGCGCCTAGCCTTGTAAGGGATTGAATATATACCCGAGAAAATTGACCGGTGGTTGCTAAGACCGAGTGGCCGAGGGGTGCAGGCATCAGCCGCGAAAGCTGAGCACGTGGGTTTGATCCCCACTTCGGACATTAGGTGATCTTGGTCGCTTTTCTTTGGTATATGACATCTAATATTTTTTTATTTAATATAGTATTAAGTAGTGTGACTAATGGGGAAAAATAAAAATAAAACAGATCAAACTATTTAGTTAATATAGTGCATTGTGCATCAAGGGAGGTAAGTAAGGAATTACCAACGAGAGAGTTTTAGAAGCCCGACGCCGTAGGCGGAGGGCTTTTAATGACTCGAGTTAGGATTCCGCTTACCGACCGTGATGCATACAATGTTTTTCATCACACTTGCGGACAAAAAAATAAGTTTTAAGAAAAAATATTACTCTATGACGTACTGACATTTCTATTACTCTCTAGGGAATTTCACTTTTCTATTACTCCCGCTACGCATGCAAGCAATGGCACGCTTAGACAGCAGTGTGATGAAAAAGAATTTGATTTGTATTTTCACAATACGTTTAATTTATTTTGAATATCTTCGGGTGGGAGGAAATGGGAATTGTTAAAATAATAATCATTATACATTTGAAATTAGAAAAGGCCTATAAATAGACAAAAAACGGGATAAAACCATGAGATCCCCTCAGCGCCCGACAAGGGTGCTTCAGCTAAGGACCGGTACGACGCCAAGCCCCTTGTCTCGTAATAGATTCCTTGATAACGTGGGCTTGACCTACGCAAAGTAAATCGTGATCAAGTTCTTAAAAAAAATGTAGAAAAGTATTAATTGAAGAAAAATTGCGAGTAATATAAATAAGAACAGGGCTGCGACCATAAATAACATGGACGTCTAACGCCAGCTCAAAAATGCCCCCAAAAACAATTGTTCAATTGTGCCAAGATGGGCAAGACATAGCGCTTTTCTTAACACCGCTCATATGTCGGCGCAACATCTATGACAAATGTTTATAGAATATTACTTTTAAATACTTTTTTTAAATGGCGGTTTAAGTTTTTATAGGTTGACATTGAAATTCTTTACCGTGATGCATTGAAGAGGGGGTGACACTTGTCAACTAAAATTCAGGATCGTTTTTTAAAGGTAATTTAATATGGCGTGCGGCTTCCATGTTTTATTTGTTCGTAGGAACAGGGGCATTTGTTCTGCCGAATGCGTATTGAACTCGATTAAATCATTTAAAAGAGAATAAAAATGTTCTACCCGTTTTTTCCAAGCACTCTAACGAGAGATCCTTTAAATATAGTAATCAATGTAATCAATCATATACTCTAGGTACTGTAAAGGTATTAAACCTTTACAGTTTATTTCATATGACGAAGGGGGCTGGCATGATATAGAATTCAACTTTAGAATGCTTGCCGTCTCTGTCATGTGGAAGAATCTAGATAGGGGGCAGTTGAAAGTGGACAGGCTTCAGGTGAAGACCTATATTGTATAGATATAATGTAATGAAGAAAAGATTGATATAAAAGTAATATCGAGGAAGCCCTATTGTTTTATTGCTTCACAACATTTTCTAATTTCTTAGAAACTGGTATTTATCATGAGAAAATGCAAGTTTTCATTGAGAACATTTTCTAAGATAAGATTTCGTTATGCAATGTTTGAAATAGTTGACAATCGCTTAATTTAACGTTTCATTTCCACTCCGGCATCTGTATTGAATAATAAAGGTGTCACAAAACCGCCATAAGCTGTTTCACCATCCCTGAATAAAATATATCTGTTAGACAAATGTTAGCTATAAAGAATAAATTACACAATAGGTATCGGTAAAAGCACACAATTAAACCTTTGCCGACAAACCTTTTAATTTGAAATATCGTTTTAAGTTTAACGACTAAAGCCACAACAGTTTTAATAACTAAACAACACCAGGTAACCCATCTAACAATTTGCAAGGCTTAAGCTTTTAACAATTCAAAAGATTCTGAATAACTTATCATAGTTTCGTAATCTACAAAAATATCTTAAAATAAACCTTATTGCTGCGACAAAAAGGTGAGTTTATTAACTTTTGGATAAATTATGGTAACTTTCTTATCAAGCCTTTGACGAAAAGGCTTAAAAAGTTTTCGGCTTAGCTACCGATTAAACTGACAAGTCGTCTCAATGCAATAAAGTTCTATCTCTCACTGAAAGATGTCTCAGTTAGAGCTTTATGAAATTAATGGTGAGAAGCAATTTAAATTCGGGCAGGCTGTTTGTCTTTGATAGCATTGGGTAAACTGAAGGTTCCTTGTCTTTGCTTCAGTTCAATTCCGATGAGTGTTTGGTTTTAGACTATGGCCTTGTTCATAAACGTCCATCAAAGAGCCATAAGGTTATTATTCGGTTTTCATTTCGTTTCTAGATTTATAAATCATGAAATAAATTGTACTCCTTATAATAAAAATCATATTTTCATACATTATTTCGATCTTCTGGTGGCTTATGATAGGCTCCAGTTTAAATTTGTATATCATAATTATGTACTAAAGGATCCTTTGAATCACACAATTCCTATAACTTAGATGATTTCTTACTAAATACTGCATATTATATTTAGGTGTTATTAAAAATAATGTGCATACTGTACGTTTGTCATAACGATAAAGCATGAAAAGTTTGGTGTTTCCGTACTCTACGTAAACAGCGTAACTGCTTCGCATTTCAATGACGCATATATCATTTTTCTTCTAAAAGGGCCTTAAATTGTATCTAAACGACTTCCGGAAGGTCATATGTAGCTAAGGATTCGAGTCGCTTATGACCTTTTGTGTTTACGAGTGCGGGCACCAGGTGCTGTTTGTTGCGAACAAATAGTACCGTTGTACATTATAATTAGTCGCCGTGTGGTTAGCATACATTGTGTACAGAAGATTGAGCTTGCCTACCAGGTGTTCAAAATTATACAGGGTGGAACGGAACGATGATCCTTCCTGCTACCGACCGAGTCTACCGACCATTACGAAGAACTTTCAGTATAGTACCAGCTAGCAATGTACAAGTTGTAGAACATTTACAAATTTGCGGTAATATATTTGGAAATTTCCGAGAATTTTCATGAAAATTTAAAAATAAGTTCTCATTGAGAATGTTTCCATGACAACTTATAGAAAAAATGTTATGAAGAATATTATATTTCACAATAGAGTAAACGAGGTATGAAATATACATTAGAAGGCATGGTATTATTCAACGGTTTGGCATGATTAGATAGCTTGTAAAATTTCAATTACCGAGAACATTCTCTATAGAAGTTTCGCAACTTATGAAACTTCTCTTATGTACATAGCTAGTACCAACTACCAACATCGAAATATAAAAAAAAAATAAACCCCTCATACAAAGTGAGTGATTAGTTAAGAGTGCAATAGTTTGGAAAAGTCAATTTTCCATGTAAGTTTTCGATGTTGGTCTCATACTGAAAGTTCATCGTAATTACTCGATCTGTAGCGGGAAGGATCGTCGTTCCATTACATCCTGTATACATACATTGTTCTTACACCCATATGTTCTGAAATTTTATGACCGACACTCAAAACCTCTTCAACTTTTGGTTATGTAGCTGGAACTAGATAATTTTTCAAGACATAATCACGTAAAGTGTAAGTCGTGTTAACGTTTATTATGAAAATCGATTTATGTAATAAATTATAGAAGTGTATAGTATAAGTTAGTCTTTAGCGTTTAATATAGCACGATAAACATTTTTTCTCGAGCCGCATATTCTAGACTATTCTAGAGATAGAAGAGAGCAGCAGGACAGATGCACAGCATTTTTGTGTACAAAATTATTTGAAACAGTAGCCTTAACACATGATTAGTGGGACGGTTTGTCGCCACGAGATAGAATTTCCATCTTTTATTTTATTTTATTTTTATTTTATTATTCAAATAAGTTACACAGCATTACAGTTAAACACCAAGGCACTATGAACTACAAAGATACAAACATAAAAACAACTTAAAACTAGTTTGAATTAGGCGTCGTAACGACGTGGCCCCGTTGCGTCGTCTGATCCGGCGTAGAATTCGGCAGATTGCCTCGGAACTGCCGAAACACGACGCCCTTCGGCCAGAAGTCTGCACTCGCGATGGTGTCCTGCAGCGGGCGCGGCACGCGCACCACGAACGAGCTGAAGTGCACGTAGTGGCGCGACCGCAGCTGCTGCACCCTCAGCGAGTAACCCGTCTTCTGGCGGGCGTACTCCACCACATCGTTGGGCACGGCGGAGTAATGCAGGCGCGACACGTAAAGCGCCCTACTCGGTGTTGCAACCGGAAGACCAGAATTAACTTTACTATGTTAATAAAAAATAAAGACGTTTAGTCTCTCGCTACCCCAATATTACAATGTTCTATGTTGCACTTTTATAAACTTGAAATTTGAACAGTGTTATATTGACAGTTGACACTTAACCTACCTATAAATTTAATTACCCCGAAAATGTAACATATAATTAATTTTGCGGTAGCGCTATGTCGCCGCGAGATATCATAATTATACTTTAAAAATGTCTATGCTTAACAGAGAATTTTACATTGTCCACAGAGGAGGGTACAGAGCTTGAACTGGAAGCGCTGTACCGCCGCTACTGCGTGCGACTCAAGCATGCTCTCTTCGTGTCCGCGCTCTGTGTCACGCTAGTATGCACGCTGATGCTGCTGTGCGCAGTATGCGTGCTCCATGCTGATGTGAGTAGCTGTCTCTAGCTGTGATGCGTACGACCCAAGCATGCTCTCTTCGTGTCAGCACTCTGCGTCACACTAGCATGCACGATAATGCTGCTGTGCGCGGTATGCGTACTACATGCTGATGTGAGTAGCTGTCTCTAGCTGTAATGCGTACGACTCAAGCATGCTCTGTGTTGCATGTTAAGTGTTACTGTAGTAGGGTGGATCGATTTTTTTATTTTTGGAAATTCATAAAATAATCTTTATGGATCGATACTTCGTGGCTAGAGAAATAAAAAATATTATGATCATTTTTGGATTTACTTTTATTTTGTACTTCGTTTATAGGCCCAAAAATTGACTCTATTTTTAAGGTTTTTCTAAGAAAAGTCAGTAGTTCGTGGATAATATTTTCGGTTTTATTTTTATGTAGAAACAAAATAACATTATTTATCATAAATTTAGAATTTGCACAATTTAATTATATGAAAATTATAACCAGTATCGGCAAAAACTGGTTTTCAACTTTGAGGCTCTTGGGGCAGTACTTACCAAATGAATATCGGAAAAAGGTATATTTTTACAGAATGTTACTTTTTACGACTATCATTCTATTGGCCCGCGGTTCCAAAAATCCGAAAAAAAATTTTTTTTTCATACTTCAATGTATAGACAACAATTTTTTTTCAGGATTTTATGAAACGCGGCCTTATAGGAATAACCTGTCTAAAAAGTAACTTTTTCAACAATAATTCTTTTTACGATAATCATTCGGTAAGTACTGCCCCAAGAGCCTCAAAGTTGAAAATTATTTTTTGGAGGTACTGCGAACAATTATCATATAATTAAATCACACATACCTTAAATTTATGAAAAACAATCTTATTTTGTTTATCCATAAAATTAAAACAGAAAATATCCTTGCTCATCCGAGTTTTCTTAAAAAAACCTTAAAAATCAAAAGGCCGATCTTCGGGCTTCTATATGGGGTCCATAATGATAAAGTATCCAAAAATGGTCATAATATTTTTTGTTTTTCTAGCTGCATAGTATCGATTCGTAAAGATTATTTTATGATTACCCGAAAATAAAAAAATCGATCCACCCTAGTGAGTAGCTGTCTCTAGCTGTAGCAGTTTACGATGAGACCGAATTACGACTTACTACAAGCTGGTTTAGCACGCTCTCTTCGTGTCGCTGCGTCACTCTAGCATGTTAATGATTCTGTGTGCTGTATGCTCCATTCTGATGTGAGTAGTTGTTTCTAGCTATACTGCGTGCGGCTTACGCACACTATGTGTCGATGCGTCACGCTAGTATGCACATATTCCGATGCTAGCTGTGTGACTTAACAAAATAAGGAATACTAAACTAAGCTAACTCTGTAGACCTGTTAAAATTTCACACATCTTCGCATCTGTGTTCCCATAGTCCTTTAAACGCTTATTAATTCACGTAATTATGAAACTACGAGTATGTGCACATAACTCCGTCTAAGTGATGTTTATTAACTCTGTAAACAACAGATTAAATTCGTTAGGAGTTGCGGCTTGCGGTTTGTGAAATTAGCTTGAAACAATATGGGAGAGCATGTATTTTGTGGTGCGCTAAGTAGTAATAAGTATTTATGTTTTAATAGTTAATGTCAATGTGGGTACTCTTTGATGTATCAACAATTTTGATAAAAATTTTGATGATCAAAATAACTTTGATAATTCAGTATCAACAAAAGCAGCCCAAAAATGATCAGATGATTTCTAGGTGAGTTTGTAGAAAGCATGCCGCGTGGTGACGGCAGTAAGAATACATTTGTCACCACCCCAACTCTGCCCGCGGGTGTCGTAAGAGTCGACTAAAGGATTGAAGTGTCACTTACCATTCCTTTATTAAGGATTGATGATAGGCAGCAGCGTCATAATGAACACATTACTGCGATAGGCAACCCGCTTGCACAGCGTGGCGATTATGGGCATTACCTCCTGATGCGTTCAAACAGTTAGTGGGAGAGGCCACGAATCTACAATTAGAGGGGGGAGGACTACATTTTTTTACTGAGGAAAGGTAATCTCCGAGAATAATGACTTACCTAAATAAAATAGCGGTTTTGGGACATATTCTTTTTAGAAAGACATATTGTGTGTTACCACACACTACAGTTTTCTTTGTGATAAAAATGTTAGGATCTGTAAATTCTACCACTTTTTTGGCGTGACTTATATGTATGCCTATAACAAATTTCAAATTTCTAGTAGGTACTAATGGTGACTGAGCTACGTTGCGGACAGACAAACCATCAGACAGGCGGACAGACGGACGTGGCGAAACTATAAAGGGTTCCTAGTTTACTACGAAACCCTGGAAACGGTACATTAATTACGTCATTCATAATTAAATTATTACAGCGCACGTTTTCAGAGCTTCAGGCTGCTTAGGTATTAAATTTCATTAAGAGCTTCCCAGACCTAGGCCGCATGTTGACTAAATAAACGCCACTAAACCCAAAGTGTGGGCAGATAGGGTAGAGCAACCGTTAAAAGGAAAACCGTCGGTTTATCGCTGCTAAAGTGGATAGAAACTTTTATTAATATATTCGCTCAAATTATTAACCTGGCAAACAGGGGCCTATTACATTACTAACTAGTATTACAAGCGGAAGTCTCTTTTCTATCTCTCTTACTAGAAACAGACTTTCGTTTGTTTTATTAGTCGGTAGTTTGTTATGCAATAGGCCCCTGGTCTATTGTTAATTTCATTCGACAAAAAGATTTTTCTTAATGAAACACATAATTTGAATTGAAACACATTTTCTAAAACAAAAATATATCTGTTAAAAATAATATTTTATATTTCTAAAATGAAATGAGAAAGAAGAACATCTGCTTTGGTTGAAAATGAAATCATTCTTACATGAATCCTAGCATGTTACTTTAGAGAAAAGTGTATTTGAAGGGTAAATATGACGTTTACAATAGCAACAAACATTACTTGTAAGAAAAAAAAACTCCTTGCGTTTTCGATGTTGGCATTAAAACAATAGGCTGTGCTATCTATGATGCACAATGTATTGTAGAAAACTTATTACGTTTTTCAATGTTGGCATTAAAACCGCGCGGCTATTTCCAACCATTAGGCTATGCTACCTACAATGCATGGTACTTTGGCAGTAATCTCATAAACCCGTAATTGTGTGGGACGGAGACTTAACACGATCTGCAGCGTGACCTTAGACGTAATCCTGTTAGGGTGCTCTCAGCCGAGAGGGCTATCGGATTAATTACTAAACTAATTTGCAAACTTGTACAAATATTAGTTTCCCTTAAGCAAATTAAATGATTTCGCAGGAAACGAAATTAAATTTTAACATGAAACATGAATTTGGGAGGAAAGTAATCCTTGTCTTAAATTAGATGAATATATCTATCTCGCTCATTGCAAATAATTATGTAGCCTCCATTTTACGAACGTCACTCAAAGAACAATTTCATGACTCCAAAACGTCAGGATGTAATTAAACGTAAGTTTACGCGATCAAGACCCGTTTGTCTTTAAAATATGAGTAATTTCATGACTCATCATCATCAATGGTTGAGAAAACAAAATCTATTAATTTTAATTCTAATCGTAGTTCTTTCCATTTCTTTTTTATTCTTGTTATTTTGTCTTTTAATGCATTAATTTTGTAACGTATTAATTTTATTGTTTTAGTTGTTCAGAAAGCATTAATCTTTCGACGAATTTAAATAATACATTTAGTTATTTCTACATAATTTTCATTTCAATTAGTGTTTCGATGTACAATTGTCACTTTGTTTTGCTTTACAAAAAATGGTTGTGCCTAAGCTTAGTCTTCCTGATTGTATAGAAAATATCTATAACCACACGTTCTATTTTATCTGGCTGGTCTGTTATATCTGCTATGCAGCCTGCTTTAACCCGACAGTCATAATTTAATGATTTGACGAATTTAAATCATACATCAGTTATTTCTACATTATTTTCATTTTAATGAGTGTTCGATGTACGATTGTCATCTTGGTTTGCTTTTCAAAAATTGATTGCTATTACAAAAGTGCTTAAAAATCTCGAGTTCGTCGGTATTCCGGATTGAACAACGAAATCTCTATTACCGCACGTTCCATTTCGTCTGGCTCGGCTGTCCTATCTGGTATACAGCCTGCAGTAACCCGATAGTCATAATTGACTGTCCGAAGACATGGCGTTTGAGCCTAATACGGTTAATAGTCTTCAGTGGACGCCGGAACTTGATTACCACTGGGTTGCCTGTTTAGAACTGTTAAGGGTATGTGACCTTTGGAGGTTTGGATTCTACAAGTTTTTTGGCTATACATTTTTGAATATCATCATCATCATCATCATCATCATCAGCCTATAATAGTCCACTGCTGGACGTAGGCCTCTCCTATTAACTATGCGCATAGACGCATTAGGAGAGGTAAATGCCCATAATCGCCACACTGGGCAAGCGGATTGGCGATCGCAGTAATGTGTCCACTATGATGACGCTGCTGCCCATCATCAATCTTTTATTAAATAATGTTCAATGACACTTCAATTCCTTAGTTGACTCTTACGACACCCGCAGGAGGAGTTGGAGTGATGATAAATGTATTCTTACCTGCCGTCACCACACGACCTTTTTGAATATAAGTTTTTTAAACTAATATAGTAATTTACATTATTAGTATGACTTAAAAGGACTGTGGTAGTGGTTGTGATACTGTGCGAAACAAGCGACTTAAGGCCTGGCCACGACATTGGTCTAAGGCGATCGGCGGCGAGCGAATCCATATAAGTTGGAGCGAGATACCGATATCGAACCTCCCTCTCGCACGTAGTGTTTCCGCTAAGCCGGTCGCCTTAGAACAATGTCGTTGCCAGGCCTTTAGAAAGATCGCTACGGTGTGTGGGTAGACCAAACCTAGAGTATATAGATTTTTTTAATGTAATTTTTCTCTTATTATTTTTTTTTTGTTTCTATTGTGTGTGTTTAGTAATTAAGTTATTGTGATTCGTGTTTTGGTGCTGTTCCTTAGGCACAATAAATAATAAAAAAAAAACCTAAAACTTGCAGTTCGTCAGTTCCTCCGTAAAGATGGCATTTGCAACAGTGTCGAAGTAAATATTATCCTGCTTTAAGGCAAACCTACTAATAATATACATATGGGAGTTTATACAGCAGGGAACGAATAAAAAAAAACTATGCAGAAATAATGGCTTGAGAGGCAAACTAGCGGTGTCTTGCTCTCCCCATCATTGTAAAGTTCAGAAAAAAATGAATTTCAATAACATTAAACAAAATGTTAAAGTACTTGAATCAATCGTAAGAGTTCTAAAATTGAAGTAAAAAATATTACAATCTTTACCTTCAATTTTTTCATAAAAAAATGCAATCTGAAATGAAATCTCGGACCACAAATTTGATTCCGCAAAAGATAGAAAACGTAAATCAAAACTGATATTTTAAAACCAGCCGCCTGTGATATTACTTTCGTTAGGGTTTTGATGAAAAAGGGAAATCTCGCTATCGGCGAAAAGATGATTTTATACGGGCAAGTTATTGCTGCAAATTTTGAGACAACTATGGGTTAGAGTGAGTGGTAAATATCTGTATCTTTTTCTTGCATATAGTTTTGTTTCAAAACTTGCAGCAAAACCCAATGCCCAAATGCCCGTGTAAATTCAGCTAAACAGCCTGCGGCTGGGATCATTTTTAACCGCTTAGAGCTCTCTGTATTGCTCGACTACTTCTAGATCGTCACTACAACTGCAAACTTGGAAAATAGCAAATGTCGAGCATCTATATCTGTTACTTCGAGGTGAGAACTATTATAAAAATAAGGGACTGCTGGAGAATAGTGGAACTCGATAGTATAATAATAAGTTAGTTATCGTGGCTAATATAATATTTCGTTCAAAGCGACATGACAGAGTGTACAAAAATATAAATATTCCGTTACTTTGGTAAATTCAAACATCTTTCGTAATACAGATTATTCTTATGGCCAGTATGCACATATGTATCCTCCGATAAGACCAAGACAGGCGCTCAACACTTTCAAAACGCTTTTCCATGTTTGGGTAGGTCTTCTTAACCTGCTTAATATTCCGGATGATTTCACAGAATTTGAACAATTGCTCTGTTTACATATTGAGATCCATAAAATTAGTTCTTCAATAGGATTTCATCGATCCAATAATAATATTTGAAATCAGTATGCTTGGAGGATTTTATATGAAAAATTATAAATTACCCGGAATTATTGTTGTTTGCATTTTTCCTACATGCACAATTTTGGATTAGGCTACTAACGCGGGGTTAAACGGTTAGAAATTACAAAAAATTGGACTGAACCACTTAACTTAACCCCGTTTTGTAACCGAAGATTTCGCAAATGGCACTTACACCCTTATCCATAAATCGAACTTAGCAAGCCGCTAAGTATTGTTTTTAATAAGATCGGAAGGGGCAAACAATACATAGCC
>JALPQI010002562.1:0-92189 GCA_025490895.1 Thaumatotibia leucotreta
CCTGCGCGCCTAAAGTCATCCACGCGCTGGAGGTCACTTAGATTAGATTTATTTATTACATAAAAGAGAATTACAGGTTAAATTTACATAAATGTCAAAACTAACAGAATTTCTTTTATGATCGTCAATAATATTCAAAAATTCAAAAATAATTAATCAATCTTCATATATAACAAATGTCAAATAAAAGAATTATGTTATATCTCCCAATAAGAATCGTCAAAAAACTAAAAATAAAAAATACTATTAATAACAAAAAACAACAATTTACAATCTAAATTACAATTTATGTCTCCCAAAAAGAATCGTCATAGTCAAAAGGGCGGGCTGCACGCGGAGGCCTACGCGCCTAAAGTCATCCACGCGCTGGAGGTCACTGGCTTATCTATTTATTTTTCATCACACCTGGATGCTTAGCCAAGTTGCCAATCGCTAGCGCTTGCTAGCGCATCGTCGTTTTCCCTCTCTGTCACTCCTTCATATTAGTGCGACAAAGAGGGAAAACTACGATGCGCTTGCAGGCGCTAGCGATTGGCAACTTGGCTAAGCACCCTGGTCTTTTCTTACCTGCTAGGAGGGAACAAAGCGATACTTTTCTGTTAGAATAGAAAACATTTATTTAGCCTAAAATTTAGTACAGAAGGTAATAAGGTATTTGGATTGGGAACATTTCATCAGAATTTGGCATGCAAAAATTTGCAAACAAGATCAACAACCCATAACTAACATTAACATTACATTATTTATAATATTGAAAATATTCGTTTGCAGAGTAAAAACACTCTTGTATTAGTCATTCCTTCAAAGTGTATTTAAATTGATATTTCGGCAGATCCTTTATCTGATCCTTTACCAGATCTATTGCCAGCCTAAAATAGTACATTACGACACAAGTGCGAAAAACATGAAATTCTAAACGAGTGGCGATGTTTTAACGGCGACGGGAGTGTTTTAAATCGACACAAATTACAAATTTCCTTTTTGCACGTGTCTCGTACGACATTTTTTAATACAGGTAGCCCTCCGAAGTTTTGGACCTGACGTAAAATGAGCCACTTCTCACACTAGCGCCTAAAAAATACTAAAAATTATGTTTTACGCAGTATCGTAAGTGAGCGATTTCCTTGCGAACGCAACGCGACGCGATAAAATCAAACAGCCGCCCGCTAATACAAGTGTCTTACGTGACCCGACATACGTGCCACGCGACGCGAAGCGAACGCGATCAGTTCGTTTGATATTTTCGCGCGATCGAGACCCGAATAGTGTGTCGTTTTGTTTATCGAAAATGTCCGATCGATAGGACTTCTCGCGAGTAGGTACTGTTAGGGTAAAAACACCGCTTCATCACTAATACATAATTTATTCAATGGTTAACAAGGCAATCACACAGTAATTTTAAGATAGAGTAACCGCGACGCGCCATATCCGTGTAACGTCCCTTGACAGCTCGCCCGACGCCGTAGTGAAGTGACATGCCGGTACTACCGCTAGTGTTGTACCGGGCTAATTTCCTTACAGTTCGGCCATTCACTGACCAAACCTTCGGCCCGAAGGTCAATTCTTCAGGTCTTCACAGAAGCTCACCGTAGGCCGCTAACTTTCACAGCCCCAGCACCCAAATTGTGTGACTGAAGTCTCATAGGTTCAATACACTGCGAATTGAACAAATGCATTTTAAGCGTAACGCATACACAGGTCTTGAATGCCATGAATCTATAACATGTGCGACGTTCCGTCGTCCACGAACCGATTCGTCGATTTCGTCAGTGTCAAGCGTAACATGGACAGACAGACAAGATATGTTCAAATGACGATGTACCTTTTATCAACTGGGCTTATTATAATTGTGCTAATGTGGAGTGGCACGAACCAGGTCAACCCCCTTTTTTTTAAATCTTTAGTATAGTCAGTATACAAATTTTAATACTTTCATTGAGCGATTCCAAGATTAAAGTGATATCATTTACTTGCATGATGTGCAATTAATGAAAACTCTTTTTCTTTTTTTTGACATTGAACTTGTAAATATATCGCCATTATGTATGAGACTATTATGCACTTAGGACAGCGCCATCTAGTAGCATTTTTTAAAGGATTAATGACATTAATAAAATAAATGTAACATCATGAAATCAGTCAAGTGTTCGCTGGCTAATTGCGAATTTGTTTGATTATACACAGTACAGACAGACTTACGAGTAACATGATATCATTGATTTTTGAATAATCACACAATTACTGATGTACACATTCCTCGAATGATGAATGTTATAATGCCAATAAAGTAATGGAACAAGCTCACAGTTGTATCCGACGACGTAGAGCGCCTTGGGATGACTGCTTGTGTCCGTACTAGTCACCGATGACTCGCGCAGAAGCGCGTACATAGCCGCTCCCGCGCCTGGGTTACGGCGAAGTCTGCCAGTGCGGTGAATTCGTCAACTGACGCGTTTCGGCAGCAATGCGTAAGACCCGCTGCGTGCACCTTACATATACTCAGCTAGACAAACAGACGCCCGTTTCCAGGCTTGCCCTGCTAAGGAATGAGGTTAAAACAACACGATATAAGGTCATAAAACATATGAATTAACTGCCAGATCGCAATGGAACCAGTATTTGATATAGACCGCCTCTCGGCGCCAGCCCAAATGTTTTATCCAGGACCGCCACTGAGGCGCCAGCCCACATGTATTATCCAGGACCGCCACTCAGGCGCCAGTCCACATGTATTATCCAGGACCGCCACTCAGGCGCCAGCCCACATGTATTATCCAGGACCGCCACTCAGGCGCCAGCCCACATGTATTATCCAGGACCGCCACTCAGGCGCCAGTCCACATGTATTATCCAGGACCGCCACTCAGGCGCCAGCCCACATGTATTATCCAGGACCGCCACTCAGGCGCCAGTCCACATGTATTATCCAGGACCGCCACTCAGGCGCCAGTCCACATGTATTATCCAGGACCGCCACTCAGGCGCCAGCCCACATGTATTATCCAGGACCGCCACTCAGGCGCCAGCCCACATGTATTATCCAGGACCGCCACTCAGGCGCCAGCCCACATGTATTATCCAGGACCGCCACTCAGGCGCCAGCCCACATGTATTATCCAGGACCGCCACACAGGCGCCAGCCCACATGTATTATCCAGGACCGCCACTCAGGCGCCAGCCCACATGTATTATCCAGGACCGCCACTCAGGCGCCAGCCCACATGTATTATCCAGGACCGCCACTCAGGCGCCAGTCCACATGTATTATCCAGGACCGCCACTCAGGCGCCAGCCCACATGTATTATCCAGGACCGCCACTCAGGCGCCAGCCCACATGTATTATCCAGGACCGCCACTCAGGCGCCAGCCCACATGTATTATCCAGGACCGCCATAGAGGCGCCAGCCCAAACGTATTATCTAGGACCGCCATAGAGGCGCCAGCCCAAACGTATTATCTAGGACCGCCATAGAGGCGCCAGCCCTAACGTATTATCTAGGACCGCCATAGAGGCGCCAGCCCAAATGTATTATCTAGGACCGCCATGGAGGCGCCAGCCCAAATGTATTATCTAGGACCGCCATGGAGGCGCCAGCCCAGATATTTTATATGACTAAAGAATCAGATCACAATTAATAGTTAAGTAACAATAGTTGGCAACAAAATATAACAGAGATCTCATACACCGTAACACCACCAAGTTCTTAATCGAGGAGTAACCTTACGGGCAATTACAATGTCATTTGATTTCACAGGCAGCCTAGGTCTCAACCAAGGAGCAAGTGAATAACTAGAATTGAGATCTTATTTGAATGATAGCAAGACTCTTTCGTAATAATATCAACGGATAACATAACTCCGAACTCATACACCACCTAGCACTTAAGTTAGGAGCAAATAATCAACTGCCATAACGACAATGTTAAAGTAACTCATAAGTTTGGATGTCTCCCTTCCGATTTATGGAGAAATAGCAGGTGTCAATAATGTAATAATGAGCCATTCAGAAAACGATAAAAGACACACTTTTAAATTTATAATAGTGGGCAACATCAGCACCAAACTATAAATTAGGATGGACGTGTTTCATTAACTCAGGTACCAATCTGAGTATTTGTGAACATATTCCTTTTATAGCGAACACTGTAATATGTCATATCATCAGCCTATCCCAGTCCACTATGATGACGCTGCTGCCCAGCATGAATCTACTATCATGAATGGTCATATAACGCTGTATAACCAAAGCATTTTTCATTAGACAAAATTCATCAAACCTGCAAAAGATTGAGTCATTATCATTAAACCACAAGGCAAGAATCACCTCTTCCAATTAACTCAGTTCTTAATCTGAGAATTCTTGAACATCATCATTTCATAGTGAACATTGTACACTAAGAGCATTCATATAGGTACATGCTGGATTCAATAATTAAACCTGTGAAAAGAATTCTCTGCATGTCATCATATCATTGTAGTGTACTTTATAAGAAACAGGATTTGCTATGTAAACCACAACATTTCAGTAACTATATTCTGTAAGAGACACAAGTTCATAAAATGGTATATAACAATAACACCAGTCCATAAGTCCCATGATAATTATCATATGGAACTTGGCTGTTCACTTCCAAGCAGCTCCATAAAAGGTAAGCACATTGCAAAAATTCCTTAAATATGTTTTGTTGATTCAATAGATATAAATTTAAATAGTATTACCATTTATCAAGGTTTGCCACATTGAGGGTTCGTATTATTGAGGTTCCCATGTATTTAAAGAAACTATATGTACTGCACAAATGTATCATACCCAACACAGCATCTCTGTAACTGGACAAATTATAAAGCACTGAACACATTTATTGTGTGCAATTGTCATATACATAAATGTATTGTTCATGATGCGTCTTGCATAATTGTAATACATATCAGTTATACCTTGAGGGTGAAATGAATATTAAAATTGTTAAATAATGAAGTGGCCTCAACTGAACTTCTCATGTAACTGGCAACTTTAATCATTATGATGATGATGAATAACAGTGAATAGGTTAGAATCATTAAACATTTTAAATAAGCAATTTACCTTGTAGGTTATGCATTCTTCCAACAGATCATTTTTCAACTTCCAATGTGAAACAAAAACCCCATAAGTCAATATGCCAACTGCACTTACCCAAATCTTAGATAAGTAAATATTATTGATATCATTTTATCCATTTCATTGTAAGTGATGTAGCAGTATAATACCTCAGACACTTCTGTGAAAGACTTGAAAGTTCAAGATAATCTAAGTTTATTTAAGTAGCTGTTCGAAAACATGCATCTGAAATATAAGGTTAAAACCAGATAGCGGATGACTTGATGAGCCAAGAAGGCATGTCACTGTTGTATTATATAAACATTTGCATTAGATGCCTGAATCAGGCATTCATATTTCACGCCTTACATTAAGTCCTACTTGTAATAGGTACTTGTATGTTTAAAATCCAAATAAGTATTTTCCCATACTAGAAACAACAATTAATAGGAATTCAATGTCTTATATGTGCACGAGTGTACTTATTGCAAAATGGTAGAATTTCATAATAAAAGAGTTATTACCATTTTGTTGACTTCAATGTTAATATTGCATGTAGGTGTAGTGGGAAGCTATACACCATATTGACAAATTAATGAGTTCTTAAGGTGAAGACCTATTTTTGTAGTAGACTGTACACAAATAGAATGCACAGTTCATAACCTGTACTGACTAATATATGGTCACATATTAAGAATAACAAGCATAGCATGTTTATGCTTATTTCATATCATTAGGTATGAAGTATTATGATAATTACTAAAAAGATGAGAGAGAGTATGATCATTTCATCAAATTCTTGTGAATGAACATGGCATAGGTTGTAACAAATTATGAATGTTGTTCACTTTGTACATTCCACAAAGATGTAGAAGATGATACCATGTTACTAAAATATCTTCTAAGTTATTTAAGTATCACAGACTATAGTTGGCCTGTTCCTAATTGAACGGCTTGGCTTTCATAGTATTCCACATTCATAGGTAAATAATAATTGAAATGTACCTAAGATAAAACTCACAAACCAAATCAATGCAATACACTTGTCCATACATACTGAACAGTACAATTAGTATGAAACTGTCAAAATTATTCTATACAGTTTCCACTCTTTCTCTTCATGTAAACAAGGAACTTATTCAGGAGAAATGGTGACCAATCTGTCAATATGATACTAAACTTGACATATATTAAAATAAGTTAAGACTCACCGTTAAATGTACACTTTTTTTTTTTATTCGGCTCTTACCTTGGGACTTCAATTAATTAAATCCAACTAAATAATGGGATTACTAAGTTCCAACATTTATGCATCATACAACAATCCACCTGTTATTCCATGGTACATTGCTTTGATTGTGTTATGCCTTATGCAGCACTGTTGCAGCTCTGGGTATACTATGGTATACTAGTACCATTAACTTGTAGTTTGTTCTTGGTCCACATAAATGTAATATTTAGTGCTTACTATAAATCTGAAAACATATCAAAACACACACCACACAACCGAGGCACCCTTTTAAGATTATCTTCAACCTGTGCATCGCGCACCGGTTTTTTTTTTTTATTTCTTATCTGCCTCTTTGTAACAAGCTTACCGTGCGTAATATTTAGGAACTCTGTTAAGAGATGAATTCACATTAGCCACAGACCTACCACGATAAGTTACCATGACGACGAAGTTACCGGTTACCTTTACGCGAAGTACTTTGTATGATTGCGTCGTTTATTATTAATACTATAGCAATAATGCATTTAGTAGAATTGGTGCATTCACTCATTAGAATCAGGTGAATCCAAGTATTTCAATCACAACAATGGGACTCCGATACCAGCGGAATAGATTGTACCCATTTTGGTCAATTCAACTTTAGTAGGCGTATGATAATATCTCACTTCTGAAGCTGTTAGGGTAAAAACACCGCTTCATCACTAATACATAATTTATTCAATGGTTAACAAGGCAATCACACAGTAATTTTAAGATAGAGTAACCGCGACGCGCCATATCCGTGTAACGTCCCTTGACAGCTCGCCCGACGCCGTAGTGAAGTGACATGCCGGTACTACCGCTAGTGTTGTACCGGGCTAATTTCCTTACAGTACGTACGACAATCGCATCGCATACATTCGCGACCTCGTCGCATCGAATCGCGTCGCTTTTAATCGCCTACGTAAAGGTGCGTTCAAATTAAAAGCATTCGCTGTTCTAACCTCCCACTCTACGAAATTCGATCGGTACACAAAACGTGATTGGTTGATTTCATAGAACGGGCGCTAGAACAGCGAATGCTCTTTTGGTTTAAACGCACCTTAAGACATAGCCTAGTGAATTTATATATAAATGTGTACGTATATATGTTTCCAGGCCGGCGCACGACTGCCGCTCGCGATATGCGCCGTCCTGCTCGCACTGCACGGCCTCACGTTACTGCTGGCGCTCGCTCTCTGTCTGCGCGCGCGACCCGCGCCGCGGTACAAGGCCTAAGCGACGTGGCGAGGCCTAAGAACGCCGGTGAGAGGCCTAAAACAACCGGTACTCACACGTAGAGTTGCAAAGTGACCGTCATTTTCAATAACTGACCGACATTTATTATAAGTGACCGGTCATTAATGACATCCAAGGTGTATGGCTTGACTTAGAGCAATAAAACAATCCTAATATTCAGATGGGAAATAAACTTCAATATTACCTAAAATACTTGATTATAAAAAAGATTGTTACCGCTGTACTTACTGCCCATTTTTGAATACTTTAGTATCCGAAACCGTGTATGGAACGAATATCATTAATGACCGATTTATAATAAATTTCGGTCAATTATTGAAAATGACGGTCACGAGTCCCGGGTACAGTCACCGTCAATAGTATCTTATACCATAAAGGCCTCAAAAATATGTGATACGCTCACATCATTAGCCTATATCAATCCAGCGCTGGACAAAGGCCTCTTTTTAGCCTATGCGTATGGACGCATTAGGAGGTAAATGCCGATAATCGCCACGCTCGGCAAGCGGATTGGCGATCGCAGTAGTGTGCCCACTGTGATTTATGATGCTGCTGTCCATTGTCAATCTTCGATAAATAAATGGTTAGTGAAACCAAACCCAATTATGTCGCTTTAATTAAGGTTGAATCAGATATTTTTGCGGCCTTCGTGTTATAAGATACTATTCATAGCGATCAAGAGATAATGAACTTCTATAGCGACGCCATAATTACCGTGAAAAAAAACACTGAGTATTTTCATGACTCGTGGATATTTTTTGTCACTACAGATAACGATGTATCGATGAGTAAATAAATAATTTTAATTTAATAAAATACAATGGCAGACCTCCTAATGAAGTTAAGAGATTTGCTGTATGTATTTTTAAATTAAATTCGTATTTAATTCCTTTACACAACTTGCGAATTTATGCGAGTATATCTATAAAATTGCATGAAATAGCAACAATACTCATTTCGTACAAATTAAATGTGTCATTACTTATAGATTCTATTCATAATAATTATTTATTAATTTAAGTGACAGCTATGAACTGAAACTCAAATGGAGGCTAGAAATCTCTTAATTTTATTTGATAGCTATCCCATGACATTATTTTATTGTTTATATTTTCTATAGAAGATAACTGTTATAATTTTAAGAAATTATTTTATTTAACCATTCTTACGCTACGTCATAATAATGTATAGTGCCATAACGTGTTCGTATTCACTGCCTGGATATAACATAATTAATAATTAACTACTGAGTATGTTTAATAATAATAAGACAGACAAACAAACCTATAGACATCGCATATTCCGCTGGTAGAAAACCCCACAAATTAAAGTCGGCTTACCCTTAATGCTCTTATCTTAATATTAATTTCTTTTTCTGTATACTTTTTTACATCTACCATATTTTCTACTGTTTATTTTTTTACAAGGGGCTTAGCCAACAGATTTGCATTTTGTTCATACAGTCACCTAATACTGCCAAATCCTTTAGTTGTATTGTATCTCCAAATAATGGAGTTCGCTATCATTTAAGTTTGATGGAACACTAACCAAGTATGTCTTCTAATCACAAAACGCTAACAGCCTGTTTCGCCCCCATAGACCTCTTTATTTACGATTTCGGCAGTTTGTGTTTCAACAAATTAATGCGCTGAGTGATGTCTTTAGGTTAGCTTGTCTTTGGAGTAGGAATACTAAGAATATTTCACAAATATTAATTTTAGTTCACAGTCTGATTTACTAAAAGCGTCCTAATTTGACGTTGGGGCAAGACATAGTGAATGTGTTTTATTTGATAAGAAATATTGTAAATTAATATAAATATTGTGACGTGTAAAATTAACAATCTTAATCGTCAAAGTCATAGGCCCCTAGTCATATCCCTTTACTTTCATACTTCATCATCATTATCACTCGTGATCAGGGTCTGAATAATCTGTCGTTGTAATACAGAATTGAAATTCTAGTATTCTTCACTGTATAAACTAAAACTAACCCGGTGGCTGGTACACCAGGTTCGTTTAGTAATTAGCGAACAAAACGGATCCCTTATAATGAACTTATTAATGAAATATGTAGAAACTGAAAGTCTTGTCTGGCTGATTTTATACGGACAAGTATTTCGGTTCAGTGTAAGCTAAATATTTTACGCAACAGCTAGCGCCATCTAGGGAAAAAATAAACGATTAAAACAGCTAATTGTAGATGGCGCCACCGAATAAGCAAATAAATAATTGCAAAGATAATTAATGATAATGAGTAAGCCCGTTTCAAATTTAAAAATCAAAAGTTTTTATTTATCTTTCATTGTATACCTGTGTAGAATTTATACTATTATTGCTTGCCTAAGAGTAACTTTTAGATTACAAATTGTATTGAACTGAATTGTTAGAATTCACTTCTTTTCTGTAATACCTAACTGATATGTCGTAATATTAATTCTAAAAGGTAATCAGATCCTGATTGTCAATTCACATATCACTGTCATCTCATCAAACATCGAGTACAAACGAGATTTGTTAGTTTTCGTGCCATACGATATTATTTGCATTTGTTGTTCCTGCTGAAAGACTGAACGTAAAAGACAACCTTTGTGGTGATTTTATCAATGAGATTTTTGTACGAATATTTAGGCAGCAATTGACATGGCCATGGACTATATTTACCTAACAATAAATTGATATTCACGAACAGGACAACGATGAATTGTAACGATGTATTTTCTTGAATTATGTAATGTAATTGCATATGAATTACCATGATATGAGTTCCATTAACAATTTTTATTAACGATTTATGCAAATAGGCATGTATTTCGAATAGGCGTAGTCATTGCTGATATTCGTTCGCGTCATTGATTGGATTTAATGTTTAAGTTTATTATTAATTTTGTGTCAATTAATTATAGTTGTTTTTTAAATGAAAATTGTATACTTTTTCTTAAAATTCCGTAACATCGCGCTTAGAGTCTGTTTAACGAAAATAGGACCAAAAATCCTAAACCAGATAAGAAAAAAGAAACGTACATTTATAAAAAATGGATTCAACTTTCGTAAAACAGGCTGTAGTCATATTAACTCTATTTTTTGAAAACAAACGTAACCAGTAGAAGGGAGATCGAAGCGCAAACATATTTTATATAGATTCCTATATATTATTACAAATTATACATGAATATAAATATTTCACTAACGTAGCGTAAGTTCGTAACCAAATGTGTGTTAGATGTAAGTATGTGTTGTTAACTCTACATAGATTTATGTACTTATTGTCGTGTTAGTTCGTTTGTGTGTTTCCTAAAACGCGGCGCCGTTTTCTAAAGTACCCACAATTATATAGCTGGGGTAAAAAAGATACATATTGTACACATAACATAGATATATATTTGACGGAGATAGTCTTCTGTGTACACTTTTTTAGCAGACAAAGTATCCAAATAGCCTGTTTGTCTTGCCAAATATGTTGGGTTAGATTCCCAGGTTATTATACTGTAGTTTTAAATTTAGATTGTGTTCGATTTCACGCTTATTTGACTAGCTATAATCGCTTCGAATCACACCATATTATGGCGTACGGAACTTCTTGGCTACTTTGACTGTTACAAACCGCTGCCTTAACCTACTGTTTGATACTAACCCCACCAATATATTATAACGATGTTTTTCACGGCGTCGCTTCCAATACTCGCGGTACCGCCGCAAAAAGCTTTACTTGAGACTGATTTTCATTTCTATTTGTTAATTAACCATATAAGTTGCCACTCAGTACAAATTTAGGTTTTATTTTGTGTTCTCTCGACTGATTCTCTCTAGGTTAGGGCCGCCCTGCCAAGTGTCTTAATACTCGTAATGTTTCATACGTATTTCTATTGCACATTGTACTGTAGAAATTGTACGGTTGGCAGCGAAAATATAATTATTCACGGACATGGAACTCCATACTCGACATTACTCTACAAATATTTTTAAGTATATGTATTTGTATGCACACTTGTACACCAAAAATAATACACTGTATAACCATTTCAGGATTAAGGTATTAAAATTCAATTTGCTAAAATATACCACTACTACTAGCGCCACCTAGTGCTGAATAGCCATAATCATGAAAGAATCAACATTTGAATATTTGTCAAAGAACACCTCTTTGAAGAAAATAGTGGCACTTCAGAACAGTTTCAATATATACAATATTAAATTCGACAAGGGTTGGATTTCGTAGCACTATTTTTATTATTATTTGTAATGTAATGAATGACGCTGATTTCAAAGAACAATGTCTTCATGAATAAAGTCGTGTAACTCGTATATAAATCCCTTGGAGCTCTTCGTCCGTTTTTATACTTTCAGTACCAACTGTAGCAGTCGTAGATTTATAATATTATAGTCGGGGCGGCGTAGTCATAAGTGAATGTGCTTTTTATTGAACTGACTAATAATCCCGAAATACCGCGGTCCACACCAAAATATGTAGTCCTTCTCCAAACTTATTATGAATATAATATTTAAAATTGGGACAGCATGTATGTTGTAATGTGCATACAGTGACCGCGGTTTGGGATTTTGTATTTGTAAAACTAATAAAATGTATGTCAAATGGTAGTGTTTTAATTTGCTATCATTTCGTTACCTGAATCAGTGTTTTGTTTTTATTGATATAAACTTACAATTATAAGATCATAACTAAGTTCAAAATCTGTACCTAAAAACTTTACGATTGTAAAATAATCAAGTTTTAGTTATTTTAATTTGTAGCTTTTGGAACAAGATCGTGTACTACTAGCGCCATCTAGCAGCGCAGGATAGTAATTTTAGTTCTACTATTCTACGCTAGAGGACGTTGGCTGTACGGCTTATTCGATGTTTAGTTTTACTACTTTGCACAAGATAGCAGTACTAGTTTTGATTTGTGTACTTTTTGTTACACAGAAATAGTACATTGTGCATTAAGGGAGGTAAGTACGGAATTAATAACGAGAGTGTTAGAAGCCCGACGCCGTAGGCGCCATTGTTTGCGCGCGCAGCGGGAGTAATAGAAAAGTGAAATTCCCTAGGGAGTAATGGAAATGTCAGTACGTCATTTAATAATATTTCGTTTAAAACTTATTTTTTTGTCGGCAAGTGTGATTAAAAACATTGTATGCATCACGGTCGGTAAGCGGGATACTAACTAGAGTCATTAAAACGGGCTTCTAGCACTCTCGTTATTAGTTCCGTACTTACCTCCCTTGATGCACAATGTACTAATACCTCGCAAAAAGCCCACAGAAGTCTCATTTATCATTTTACTAAAAAGGTTTATAAATTTCGGTAATCGTACAATCACGCTTTACGTAGTTTCATTTGCTAATTTTAAAGTTTGCTACATAAAACCAATTCTACGCATATGTAATACTTGCAAGAACTGTTAGATAACGCAGGGCCACGCAATACAATAGTAAGAAAGCCATCAGATTCGCATTTGCATCGCAATCGTGAGCGACGAACTAATCCCTAAGCTTTGCAATTCGTGAAACACTATAGTTATGTATTCTATACATATAGGCACATTAGGACAATTTATTTTCTTGTATGAATTACCCAGAGATTTATACCATTCTTATATTATTTCTATTTATAAAATATGTATGTATGTATGTATGTATGGTCACAAAATCATGTGTTTCATCATTTTTTGCTGCACAATTATTTGGCACAGGAATTCAAAATGTTTACCTGGCGGTAAAGTTAGCATCTGCGTCGACAATAGCGTAACAACGTAGCAAATAAGTTACGCAGACGCTAATAATTACTACCGTTGCTAACTTTTTAGGGTTCCAGATTTTAGTATTTTCTTACTTTCGTCCTCATTAAAGTGTTTCCAAATCTTAGCTTCAACCATCGGTGCCTGTTTTTAACGTGTTAGGTAGGTAATAGGAACTGTACTGTCCACATTTATGTACTTTTTGTTACCGTTTTAACAATGTGTTATTCTATCGAGCAGATTTTACAGAAGATATAGTTTAGTACGCAGAAGCCCACAGAAGTCTCATTTGTACGTTTTAAACTTTGGTGATCGTACAATCACGCTTTCACATTTAAGGTCAATGCGGGTAAGACCGTCTATCTATCAGGAAAGTCCGTCTACCAACTGATTTCCACCCCTAACTCAAGAACATAAGACACATATGACGGACTTTCCGTACAAATAAAATATGCCGGACTTAGCCGCACTGACCTTAGGTAGGTATTTATGATTGGTTGTGGTTGTACTCCAGAACAAATGGTTCAAATCTGAACTTCAGGTCAAGTTAAGCTGGTCTGTAGTATTGAAACTGGATCCGTCGCAATACGATGTTTACGATTACAGCTAAGTATGCAGTTGCGACGGCACTTCGTGTAACGTGACCGATGGGTCCGTTCCGCTGTTCTTGCAATACTAGAGAGATAGCCATTTTGTTCGTTGCAGATAAAACAAGATAAAGTCCTGTATGGTAATAGGAAAAGTTTACACAGATGTAGACTAATGAAATGAGCAATCTTTTGCATTCGTATTTTCACGAAAACGTAGAATATTTTGTTTACGTTGTTTTTTTTTATGTCACGCTAATCAGGTGTCCCTAAAAGTGAAAATGCCCTATAACACATTTGTTTTTTTTTTTATATTCATAATAGGCAGACGACCACGATAATACCTGCTGGTAAGTGATCTGATGATGCAGTCTACGGTGGAACACATTTACCTATGAGATACCTATTCACTCTTGCCTTGAAGTTACATCGTAGTTACAGATGCGGCGTATAAATAGCATAATCCATCGATCTTGAAATAGTGTAGTCAAGATGACATCATGGTCAATTTTGCGAATTTGTCGGCATCTAAGATGATAAACGCATGATCAACGATTCCGAAGGCAATAGCGCAGGGCTGCTGATTGCTGTCGATCGTTTAATTCGAGGTCGGGACTTCAATCGCCCACATAATTAAATTCTCCTTCATGCAAATTGACTCTTGAGATAGGTCTACGTATTTTTCATTGGCTCGGTTCGTTAATAAAAAATAAGAAATTACCTACTTATAATGTTATGTCCAAAGAAGGAACCCCACTATATATCATAAGTACCTACCCTAGGTATTGCTAAATCTGTGTGTCTGTAATTTTGATTGAACACGACACAAACGAGCGGTTAAAAACCTAGATAGGAAGCTAGGATATAAGACGTTCGTTGGCGAATTTTAGTGTTAGCATCCTAATAGATGCTGCCGCGTGGTGACGGCAGTAAGATACATTTTTCACCAGGTCACCACCCCAACTCTTCCCATGGGTATCATAAGAGTCGACTAAGGGCTTGAAGTGTCACTGACCAGTTTTTAATTACAAGATTGATGATGGGAGACATGGGAGTCATAGTAGACATCCGCTTGCCCAGCAGCGTGGCGATTATGGGCGTTTACCTCCTGATGCGTCCATACGCGTAGTTAATAGGAGAGGCCTACATCCAGCAGTGGACTAATATAGGCGGATAAGCGGAAGGCGCCAATGCCCGACACAGCCTCAATAATTGACATTTGCAATCATATCATAATATCAGAGCAATAAAGTTAACAGCAGGGTGTCGAAAATTGGATCTTAATCTTAACATATCAGTGTTGGTGTTTACGATAAATTAATTATCATCATCATCATCACCTTAAGGCACTGGTATCACCGCGAGCTACTAAGCTATGAACTATGATAGTCCACTGCTAGCCGTAGGCCTCTCCTATTAACAATGCGTATAAACGCATTAGGAGGTAAATGCCCATAATCGCCACGCTGGGCAAGCGGATTGGCGATCGCAGTAATGTGTCCATCCACTTCCACTATGATGATGCTGCTGCCCATCATCAATTTTTTATAAAATAAGCCGTATGGTGACGGCAGTAAGAATACATTTGTCACTACCCCAACTCCTGCGGGTGTCGTTAGAGTCCTTAGATAAATACTTAGAATAAATTAAAATGAACAGTCATCATCATCATTTCAGCCATACGACGTCTAATGCTGAACATAGGTCTCACTTACACCGGTCGGAAGCATGTCCCGGCGTCCCCGGCGATCTTCATTAGGTCGTTTGTCCATTTTGTGGGTGGACGTCCTATAATGCGAAGAGCGTCCTGAAGAGTAGTGCGTTTAAAACCTTTAATAGTTCCTTCCACCCAAATCATATTCCTTTACATTAGGATTGGTCGACTTGCCTAAACGACACAACATAAATATCTTGTCTCCACTGGACAACAATAGCTGCCGAATGGGGCCACTTACGAAACTCCTTCAATCGATCGCAGCATCGATCATTGGCGGTTATTGGGCGTAATTGATAGACATACCGACTGGGATCAACTTTGAGACGTGGCAATTAGGTCAATATACAGAATTATAAACAATAGATGAAGCTGATGAAGATACCCGCTCTTTGGAATTTTTGTCAAAGATAATTTTTGATGATACAATCATATTCAAAGAAATTGATAACTTTTCTACTACCCGGCTACAGCTAAACCATACCTACTTATTGTGTTGTGTCCTTACGGAGCGGCGAGATAGGTATGACATGTTTGGCTGGGATATGCTGGAGGAGAAGAAACTCAAGGAGGTCGACCTTAGAGACGTCCTGCGGCTCTGCAAGAAAATTGGAAGGCCAGAGGGAAGTATTGGGGGATCGCTACCGGAACACTAACCTGCAGCTCCAGCTAAGGGAAATGGGGTGAATGAGCACATTGGATGCTCGACAGCCCGCTCGAGTCCGGTCGAGCGTCCCTCCGTGCAACATAACATAACATAGAAGGATTAACTTTTGAAACAAAAGTAACGTTTTTGTAGTAGACACTACCCGATAATTAGCTCAACGTTTTTGATTTCTTGGTAGCCAACAAAGACCAACAGAGTTTGCTGTGTAGCCAAATCCAAAGGTTGTTTGGAAGACATCATTTCTAAGTAGGTACTTAACCGTATGTGTTTTCATTACGCATTTTTTTCGTTTTAGCATATGGGTACCTGTGAATGATTGCCTTTATTGTTGCAATAAAAAGTTATAGATTGATGTTATTCAAACTATTCAAAGGCACCACTTGTGACTACCCGAGTTGAGGACTAACCGCGAATATACAAAATTTGGTCTCTTTCACTCCGATTACGCCTTCGATGGAGTGACAGAGACGAATGCTCAAAATTAACGATATTCGGAAATCGCGGTAGGCCTACATAATTATATTATCTGAGGCCCTACCGCGAACCACGAACGAAATGTTGCCCGTCTCTCGCACTCGTGAATTCGTACTAAAGTGTGACAGGGAGGCAACACTTCGTTCGTGGTTCGCGGTAGGGCCTCTGGCCTACTACCGCGAAAATCGAAATTCGGAAATTTTGAGGATTTTTCTCTGTCACTCTAACGAAGGCGTCATTAGAGTGAGAGAGACAAATCCTCGAAATTTACGAATTTCGATTCGTAATTACGAATTATCGAATATCAGTTTTTGACACATTGTACTGAACTGACAGTTTACACAGCTGTCAGTGACACGAAAAATTCATTCATGAGACGGGTCAAATTCAAATGACTTCGTCAAGTTCGTCATCTATTAAATGCAATTTTAGGAAATTAATAAAGTAAACAATAATTTATGCAAAACATGTATTTCGAATTTAAACAGAATAAAAACATATTTTCGACACTGTAGGTATTACCACTTGTCTTAAAATAGGTAGATACCTACCTACCCACTGTTTTCTGCAAATGCGGAAATCGCCGAGCCATAGGTATCTTACCCAAAACTTATGAAGGATAGCTCGATAACCTTGGAATTTAAATATTTATCTTCTGCGAAATCATACATCGTTGTGGGATCATCATGGAAGTACCAAGTTGACCGTCCGAAGTCCGCCCATATGCCAGCGTCCGATATGAAATCCATGCCAAGAAATGTCTGCTTCCTGCGTCCTTCGGGAAATATAGCAATTCTAGTCGGAATGGTACGACCTTGTATTTTCACAGCGCAAGTTATTCTCAAAAAGTCCAATTCTTGTCGCCCTAATTGGGATACAAATTCACGGACTGGTTGGAATTTGTAACCGTTCGCTTTGAGGTTTGTGTACAGTTTGTAAGAAGCAACGCTGGATTGAGCGCCCGTGGAGACGATGCCTATTTCAGTGATATTGCCGATTTGAAACTTTATTGCCCATCTCCCTTTCAGTTGAGGGCTTAAAGACAAACTTCCAGAACCAGTAGCTTCAGCCTTCTTGCGGCACTCGTCGGCAGAATGGCCAGAGTTGCGACAATAGTTGCATCGAATTCGCTTCTTCTTCATTGATTCCTCTACGAACTTCGCTGCTTTTAACAACCCGTCGATTGTTAGCGACGCTTCGCGTGGAACCTTCTCACGAATCTTCTCATAAAGGCAGGCGTGTATCATGTCTAACTGCTGGCTTTCTAGGTACGGCGGTGGCGGCAATTGCGCAAACAAAGCCCTTTTCTTCTCTACGAATGTTTCGGTGGGCTCGTCTTCCTTTTGTTGAATTAACAAGTCTCTGTAAAGCTGGTACATTGGATTTGTTGACTGATTGGTTTTCTTTGTTTTATTTCGGTTCCGGGATCCGTTTATATTAGCCATGGCTTCGGTTTCTTGAGTTCTTAGCGTCTCGGCTGGTAGAAATGAGGCAGCACAATTATTACAACGCGTTGACGCCGCCACTCGAGTCGTAATCAAAGTAGGTCGATAGGGTACGATTGTTTCAGTCTCTGGGATTCAAAACATAACACGCGAACGAAGCGCGTTCCACAGTTTATGGCATTCCGGTTACTACGCACACGTGTTGACAAAACAAAACAATGTAGAACACACCGGTTTTCAAGGTCATTCAATAGTTAAGATCAACATCGCTATGGGACTTACATCCATCTGAAACTGAGCGCCGGATAATTATGCAAGTCGCCAATACAGCAGGAAAACTTTTAACACCGCGATCTACCGATTAATAGCGATATCTCTGGGATATTTGTGTAAATATTACAGAATTAATTTAATCCTGTTTCCTGATTTTTTTAATGCTTGACTTGACCGAAAATACGAGTGTTTATAACTGTCCTTCTTAGGGTTCCGTACCTCAATAGAGCCTCAATAGAGCTCTGAGAGCACTCGCGTGTCTGTCTGTCTGTTACGACAGATTTGCTCCGAAATTACTGGACCGATTGAGTTGAAATTTGGCACACACCACATAATATAATGTAAGTTGGCGACGATGACAAACGATGGACGTAGCACGTACGTACCTAAATAAATTTATTTTTAATATGTATACTTCTTTTGGTTGAATTTGAAGACAATAACCTATATTCGTATACATGTTGCAGCTTTCCTCCAGTTTTAGTATGTACATTATGGACTTATTTGTAAAAAAAACAATAACCCTTGTGGCTTTAATTCAGTCGAGTCGAGACATGCGATGATAGTTACAACATTCGTCGCTAGGTGGCGCCGCGCACGCACGTACCTAAATAAATTAAAAATATGTATATTTATTTTGGTTGAATTTTAAGACAATAAACTATATTCGTATACACATTGCAGGTTTCATCTTGTTTATAATACATTATTGAATTTGTAAAAAAAAACAATCGCCCTTGTTGCTTCAATTCAGTCGAGACATGGGATTTTAGTTACAACATTCGTCGCTAGATGGCGCCGCGCACGCCCTGTATAAAACGTACATCGCGGTGTTAAGATTTTTCCCGCGACACCGACCCTCTCGCCCATACTGAATCAACTCATACTTACCTGGCGTAGGGGACACCGTGATCAAGAAGGCGGTTCCCCCAGGGCGAGATCCTCCCATTGCACTGCGGTAGGGTTGACCCTTGCGATTATCCCTAATGTGGATAACTCGGACGCGTAATTTTTGGTAGTGGGGACTGCGTACGCGCTGTCCCCCCCCTTTAAACCTGAAAACTCGCGTATATAAAAATGTGAGCTATACGTAATCAACGAATCACGTTTCGTGTAACGATTGGATTTCGTAAAGTAGGGGGATAGAACAGCGAATGCTGTTATGGTCTGGATGCACCTTTACCATTTTTTTCTTTTCGCTTTACATTGCATTGTGACTACACCAATATCTATCTCGATTCAGTGAATAACGAATTTATAATGGAATAAAACCACGGAATTTTCATGTACAAACAGCAACACAGCTAGGTATACACTTCAGAAATTGGAAATATTGCATGAAAGAGAATCACACTTACAGTCACATGTCAGTTACATAGGAATGTTGAGCCACTTGGCAAAGGATGCAATTTGGTCGTGTAATATTATGGGTTCGGTATTTTTCGTTAGTAGGCACGATCGCGACATTTCCGATGGTCCCCGATGATATGTCATCGAATCGAATTTCAGTATTTGAAAACTAGTTGACATAATAAAAGTTCCTTCGTCTACGAAAATTAAGAATTAGCTATCGGCCATGATTAGACGCTAGATGTCGTTGTTCCTAGTGGAAACTGGATAACGACAGTTCTTCATAGATTTGTTTAAAGCCGTTTAGTAATTTAATTATGGTTTCTTCAAATCGGATACCGTGATTTAAATAGGCGAGGTATTTTTTCAAGTCAAGATATTTTTACAAAAAGCCATGCTATCGGGCAATTTTAAATTATTTTTTTCATTGACAGAGACAAATGCTATTGCTGTCTTTATTATAATTAATCAGATCTCTTCGTTGAATACTTATGTAACCTTTGTGGAAATATGGTAGATAGACGTTTGACAGTCTACCTGTAATCATTTAATCTGTCAGTAGCCATACAAATGTAGAGACTTGATAGTTTCTGGCTGAAATTCTAACTTTGAAAAAATATCTGACAGTGACAGCCGTTGAAAGGAAAATAAACGAAAATTTCTACATAGCAGCTTAGCAGTCAAATTACCGGCTCTGAAGTTAGATTGACGTCTCCAGGACTAAAGCGGATGTTATATATAACGTAACTATAGTAACATCAGCTTCCGGAAAAATCGCGATTTTTTGTTATTACGTAACCATGGTAATGTCACCTTCTGAAGAAACCGCGAGCGATCATTGGTTAACTGTAGCAATGCCTGCGCCATTGGTCAGCAGAGTTCGGCCGAAGTCGTGATACCAGTCTCATAAGATTTCGGAACCCGATTTGTATTATTCGACCAAGTTGCGAACACTGCGAAGAATCAACATACCCGTGTATTATTTAATTTGAAGTTGACATAACATAAATATATTTATCTCTTTCATTTTCTCTCTGCTCTGTCTTTAATGGTCCCTTAGGAGTGTTGTTGTTTGTACCTACCAAAGTATGAAAATCCTTTATATTTTTTCAATTTGACTTCTTTCTCTACTGACGAGATGGTTTGCAAGATTCTATAATAAATACTGAACTCTTGTATCCTGTTCTGTGTTTATTGTGTACTGAAGAAAGAAACAATTGAGAATATCACAGCGTAGAGCAAAAATACAAGTAATTTGACCTAAATATTGTATATCTAGGTCACGTCGTTTCTTAAAATCGAACTGATAATCCACCAAGGCATCGGAGTCTGTGAACGGTGATGGATCGGTCAGATGACCAGAGGCCCTACCGCGAACCACGAACGAAGTGTCGTCTCCCTGTCACAGTTACCTACGAATACACTGGTGCGAGAGAGAGACAACAATTCGTGGTTCGCGGTAGGGCCTCAGACGACTTACCACGGACGTCGAAAAATCGTACATTTTGAAGATCCATCTCTGTCACACTCACACTCGTAGCGCCTTCGCTTCGTTAGAGTGACAAAAACAGACACTTGAAATTTGCGATTTTACGGGGCTACAGCTAAATAGCACTTTTCAATACAAAAGAAAAGTACATATTTAATCCTGGTCAATATGCCATTTGTTTTCTGCAACAGACGTTAACAAATCGAGCATCAGCGGCTACCGCGAAGTTCGAAATCAGCTAATTTCGAGGGTTTGTCTCTCTCACTCTAATGACGCCTTCGTTGGAGTGACAGAGACAAATACCTGAACTTCACGAATTTCGGTATAAGCGGTAGTAGGCCAAGCGGTTGAGGCGAGTCGAGTAGCTCGCGCCAGTGCACTTGACCGCCAGTTGCGTAACTTGCACTTAATCTGCTTTGCAAGCGGCGTGCTAATTGTTGTCTTCTGAGAAACGAGGCAAGGAAGAATGCAAAAACGGAAACAAGTAAGATAAAGTTTGGTTAAGTGTACACAAGTTATTGTGGAAGAAATCGAATTAACTACTTTTTTAAATGTTTTGAATGCTGAAGAGGACGTGCATCACGGAAGTTTTGGATCTTTGTCTTTTTTCTTCGGGTTGTGACCTTATGACAGCTAATATTTTTAGGAATGTATTTATATCTTTGGTACCTACTTAATAAAATTGCTGTATTGATCTGAAAGAAGTAACCTAAATATGACCTGAAAGAAGAAATACATAAACATAAATAAAAGTTAATGTTACTATACAAAGTTGTTTAAAATGTCGATACCCTTTATGATGAAACCATGGAGAAACCTAAAAGCTCAGAAAATAACTCGGACGAGAAAAAATGTTATTTGATTGTAATCATTTACTAGACATGTAATGTAAAATATAATATAAAAACGTAAGAAATAAGCCTGAATAGGTAGAAACACCAGAATTATTTCCTAGAGAACGAAAACAGCTACCATCATCATTAGCATTTCAGTCCACGGCTGGATTGCGTTTTATAAAGTTACAATTTACAATTTCGCTGTTTGCCTCTCTAACGCACTCACATATTGGCTAGAAAAAGAGGCAAACAGCAAAATTGAAACTTTATACTTAAAACGCGACCAGGCCCCTATACCACAAAACTTTACAAGCGTACAATTCTATAAAATTGACAACTTTTTGTATGGGAATTTATACAATTATGTAGAATTGTACCTACGCTTGTAAAGTTTTGTGGTATAGGCCTCTGGACGCAGGGCTCTTCCTTATTACCTATGTTTATAGACGTATTTCTTACGACACCCACGGATGAGTTGGGGTGGTGACAATTTAACAAATGTACTGTTATTTGCTGTCACGAATATGTATTTTGACCAATAAGATTCCCCGCAGATTTTAAGCCACTGATTTTGAACCATTAATTGAGTGTTAATTTTGTTATTCGAATACATATTGTTTACTAATGTATGTAACCCGAGAATTGTGTAAATATTATGAGTCAACATTCGTATTTGTGGCTTTGCTCACGTTTCCATGTAAAAAATGACGTCAGACTGTGCTCCATCGAAGAATCTCCTCTCGAATCCCTCGGCAATTACTTCGCTTGGGTGTTGTTTTACTTTAACTCGAGCTCCATCATCATACCAAGATCACCAAGATCATACCTGGATGCTTAGCCAAGTTGCCAATCGCTAGCGCTTAGTAGCGTAGCGTAGTTTTCCCTCTCTGTCACTCTTTCATATTAGTGCGACAAAGACAGTTAGCTACCTTTCGCTTACGATTGACGATTAAGCGTTAGCGATTGGCAACTTGTCTAAGCACCCTGATATTGTACGATCACGTTTAACAGCGATAGAAATGATTTTCTAAAACGTGCTCACTTATTTTTGCTTCATTGGTGTCGATATTATCAGCTGCCACTATAACTAAAGCACAGTCAATTGCAAAAACATATCGAAAGACTTTTTTTATAAATATGATTCGACGTTCTTATTACACAAAATTAAAGTCCACTGGGACATATTTTTGAGCATTTTTATTTGCACTTTATTTTGCCTTTGACTGTAGGTACTATCTAAAGCTCCTATCCATGTAGAGTTCGGGAAATATTATTTGACCGATTGTTACCTTACTTATGACCTTTTGTTTTGCGTCATTAACAATAAAAAAGTGCTGGACTGCTGACTGTCTAGTTAGTGTTTAGTGTTTACGGGTCGATCACTTTTTTGTTGTATTTTCGTGAAGAATAAAACAAAAAATAAAATTACATTTTTTTCAATTTTTATATGTTTATACCATGGCACATATATTACACTTTTATATTCGAGAAGCTGCCGCGGACTTTTATGATTATAACGTTATTTTATATGACGGTAAACGTAATTTGGGCTATGAAGTCGTCCCCTGGGTAACCACGGAAAATTCACTAAAATAGCATGATAACACATGTCTAACTAGTGTGATGTGTACATACAGGGTGTTTGTTATATCATTAGCCATATTGCAATATGTGTTGGGTAAAGGCGTAAAAAAATATTTGGTAAAACAAAAATAATCCATATTTCATTATCCTTTTTGTTATAGATTTTTTTTTAAATCCCATTATCTAACGAATGTTTGGTCACTATGATCACTTGCTTACTTTGCGTACTGCCCCATCATCTCATAACTGCCAAATCAGATTGGAAAGGGTGTTTGAGTTTGCAACTTTAATTAACCCGCATAAGGTAACTAATTCAATGCGTTATAACGTACGTAACAAGTTTCCTACGCGTGGTGGGGAATGGAGGTGGAGCTTAACTTGCAGGTAAATCTCACGAGACAGCATTATCAGTCTATCGCATACAGTACTAATAATGAAGTTATTTTGAGTTGCGCGCCGATCTGAGGGTAGTTTGACTCGAGCGCGTTTACGCAAGCGCACTCCTTCTTTGTTTACAGAGTGCTGTACAAATGGCACATGGCATCTTGCGATCAGCCGAGCCAGCATAATTTGACCTCAAGAACGGAGTAACTTAAATGTTCCGTCATACAAACGCGTACTGGTTTACCTCAGATATCGATTCTAATGCGCTCTCTAAGCAAATTGAATTGTTGATGACGACGAGCAGGTACAGGTAGGTATGCGCTTGGGCAGTTTTAATCAAATAACAATCGTGTGTGCATGTAGTTAGGACATTTTATTCATTGTTTAGTGCCGATGGTGGGGTGAGTGACGTCGGCTGATCGGTGCTTGTGATGAACTCCTGATTGGCTAAGACTTGACTACTCAAACCTGCTACCCTTTTGTCTGCCATCGAATCGCACGAATTGAAACAGACTTGCCTAGTGACCACAAATTATGTTTTTGCCGGATAAAAAACGGGAAAAAAAACTAAAAAAAAGTGTCACTTTTTTTTTCAAAAATGTTGTGTACTGGTGATCGCGAATGACATATCCAAATTTGGCTAACGACATAACAAACACCCTGTATATACTTTTTTGTTATTAACACATGTAAATTATGGCGAAATATGATATAAGTCGAAAATTACATCTATTAGTTATGTCTCTTGAGTCACTTGTAACAAAAACGTACAAAAACTTTTCTTTTAATTAGTGTTAACTAATACCAATAAAACATATTTCGTAACTCTGACGTCTCCTTTTGTTTTAAACACCATTTATTTTAAAAGTTAAGATATAACTCTTACAATTGCATAGAACAATTTAAAAATATGTTAATTAAACTTGTGACACGTTGGTGACCCAAGAGACAACACGGTAATCCAATAGACATTTTTAATGTACGATTTGGTAAGCCAAGAGACAAATCGGTGACTCGGAAGACTTTTTAATGAAACGAACGTGATTTATATGAGAATATGACACATTTTATTAGGGCTTGCATTCCGGAATTCCGGAATTTCGAAATATCGGAATTTCGGACTGATTTTGCTGTTTTTACAGTTCCGGAATTGACACAGCTAATATCGGAATTCCGGAATTAAATAAAAGTGTTTTTATTATATGGATAAACATAAAATATCAACACGATTATGATAATCAGGTACAGAATACAGGATACAAAGCCACCACAATATATATCGATAAGTAGTTCTAACCACAAATTGTGTTATGTTTTATTTTCTGTAAAATAAACTGTGTTTACTAAATACTAGGTACTACTAAACCACGGAAACTGGCCAAAGTAAACAACGATCCTGTACCAGATTTTAATTATCAATTGGGTTGCAATTATTTACCGTTATTTTTCTTTTAGCGCTTCGATAATTATGCGCATTACTATTAACATATGTCTAAGAATCTTAAACTTTGACTTAAGTCTCTACTTGGTCTAATATCAAGTAGCATTCCAAAAAAGTAAAATTTTGGTATCTGTAATTAAAGTTTACAGGTACGTAACTGATTGTTGCCAAGATTGTAACATATGTAAAATGACTAATGTTTCTAATTTGAATTACCATACCTATCAGTACTAAGCATTTTGTATAAGAACTTAACCTTAATTTATTAATGGACAATACAATGTGCCCATGAGGAAAAAGAAAAATAATTAACAGCGGATTTATGACTAGAATTGAAGTTTAAAATGTAGTATAAAGTTTACCGGATGACGTCTATTTTAAGAGAAAATGTCTTTTATTTAAACCGTTTTAGCCCGTTACGCATTTTAGGTAACGATTTTATCGCTGTGTTGCCTTCAACAACTCTCTTCTTCTTCTAACACTCTCGTTAGTAATTCCGTGCTTACCTCCCTTGATGCACAATGTACAATCATCATCATCATTACTTAAGAGCTACGCTCTTGTCGGTGGAGTGATCGCTATTCCTCTCTATTCTATGCAAGCCTTTTGACATCTGAGTACGACTCGACAGCTACTTTTTCCTTTAATTGGCTGAGGTATGTAATTCTTGGCCTTCCTCTACTTCTCTTGCCCTCGATCTTCCCCTCTAGGATATTCAGAAAGAAGCTGTCGTGTCGTATCAGGTGGCCCATCATCGTGCCTCTCCTATTTTTTACTGTTTCCAGTAGGCATCGCTTTTCTCCTACCATTTTGAGTAAGTACTCACGAATGAAGAAGTCCTCATTCGTCTTTCTTTCCGTCCAGCTAATCCTTTCCATCCTCCGCCAACACCACATTTCAAATGCTTCCAGCCTTTCTCTGTCTCGTTGTGTCAGTGTCCACGTCTCACACGCATATAACGCAATGCTCCAAATATACTTTAATTAAACGTTTTTTCACTTTCTTAGAGATATGTGCCCTCACCAGGTGCTTTTTATTATTAAAAGCTTTTTTGGCCATAGCAATTCTCTGCGTGATATCCGCTGTGCATCTGGAGATTCTGGAGTCATTGGTAAAATAACACTACCCAAATATTTAAATTGGGTTACTTGCTCTATTGCTGTATTACTTACTTACTCACTGGCGCACCGACCCAAAGCGAGTCCTGGCCTCCGACACGAGTTGTCGCCAACGGTCCCGATCTTGCGCTGCTTCCCTCCAATCTGTTTCCGTCAGCTCGCGCAAGTCCAACTCGACGACGTCGCTCCACTGGTACCTGGGACGCCCGACAGGTCTTCGCCCTAGTGGACGACCCAAGTATGCGCGTTTAGCACCCCGATCTTCGTCCATCCTTATGACGTGACCCAGCCAGCGGAGACGATGGGCTTTGGTTTGGCCAATTATATCGGGCTCGGGTATAAGATCTATGATCTCGGCGTTTTTCCGGATTCTGAAGCTATTGCTGTATTATCTAGTATAATTGGGTTACGTTTGGATGGGCGTTTTGAAATAGTGAGTGCTTTGGTTTTCTTACAATTTATTTTGAGCCCGAATCGTGTGAAAATTTTGTCCATTTTTGCCACTAATAACTGAAGTTCATGATTGGTTTCCGCAAAAGCTGCAATGTCATCCGCAAATCTTATAAATTGAATTTTCTGTCCGTTAAACTTGACTCCCCCTAAATCTGATTCTACAATGTACAATAATTACCTAAAACTTCATTCATTTGTAAAATTATTTTTTAAGTAGTGCAGCATTCGAAACACAAAAAAATTGCTTCTTTTAGCCTCAGGAATATGATGTTAAATTGTTTCCCTTTCCTCATGGGTATCTTGTATACAAATCACATAGCAATTTTACGTTTTATTTAAATATGACCTAGATTTACAAAATTTTCGTTAATTCCGGAACTAATATCGGAATTCCGGAATTGAAGTGTAATATCGGAAATCAGTTCCGGAACTGGAAATGGTCCGATATTGCAAGCCCTACATTTTATAGTCTTTTTTCATAAGGTGTAGTTGTTTGCCGGAAATATTTTTTTCTTTGGCTCCTCTGACCACTGCCTGGTATCCAGTATAGTACCCAGTGCAGCCATACCTCAATCGCCGGCGGTAAAGCACAGAATATGGCACTGCTCGTCAGCAGATTGGGACGGCATGTGTGACTATTTCGCGTCCGTTCCTTTGATGCAACGCTGCTTTAGCGAGAAGGATCCCTCAGCAAGTGCTGCGTCTATTGCTGGCGAGATCGGTCTAGGAATGGAATACTACATTCCTTATTCCGATGCAGTCATTAAGAGGCATAGACGACCCTGGTTCAATAGCACGTGCGCTGAAGCCATTAACAACAAACAGGTGGCGTATCGAGTTTGGATCAGGGGCCGCGCCTTTAATGATCCCGACATTGTATTGTCAGCCTCCGTAGCCTAGTTGGTAGTGACCCTGCCTACGAAGCTAGAGGTTCCGGGTTCGAATCCCGGCGAGGGCATTATTTGTGTATTTATTTATCACAAATATTTGTTCCTTGGTCATGGTTGTCTATGTATTTAAGTATCTATATGTATCTATCTATTATATATATCGTCGCCTGGTACCCACATCACAAGCCTTAATTGAGCTTACCGTGGGACTAGGTTGATTTGTGTAACATGTCCCAAGATATTTATTTATTTATTATTGTTTCGCTGAAATCAGCTTACAATACTGCCACCAAGGTCTGCAAGAGGGCGTATATTAGAGCAGACGCCCAGCGCGTTGCAAACGTAGGTTTGGAGCTAGTCTCGCACCCAACTGGGTCGCGAAGTTTCTGGCGTCTGGCAAAAACTGTGCAGTCAAATTTCTGCCAACCATCGCTGAAACCGCTGAGATTACCAGATGGTTCATTAACTCATCAGGCGCAAGAGAAAGCCGATCCCATGTCTAGCCTCTTTGCTGTGAACTCTCGTGTTGATAACTGCTCTATGCCACCAACATCCATACCTTCCTGTGGTGCCGTGATGACCGAAATTCATTTTAGGCATCGCGATGTACGCCGGGCTTTACAGTCACTTGACATTCAAAAAGCCAGTGGTCCTGACGGTATCCCAGCGATCGTACTCAGGAAATGTGCAGCAGAGTTGTCTCCGGTATTGACGCGCCACTTTAGTCTTTCGTACTCGTCTGGTAGCATTCCGGAAACTTGGAGAGAGGCTAATGTGCAGCCGGTCCCCAAAAACCCCGTTCAGACCCATCTAACTACCACCCCATTGCCGTAACCTCAGTGTTATGCAAAGTGATGGAGCGGATCATGAACGACCAATTGATCCGTTACCTAGAAGATCACTCCCTTTTGTATGATTCGGCATATGGCTTGAGGCAGAAACGATCAACGGGTGATCTTCTAGCGTATGTCACGCACCTCTGGAGGGAGGCAATTGGCAAACACGGCGAGGCCTTGGCGATCAGTCTCGACATCGCCAAGGCTTTTGATCGGGTTTGGCACAAAGCTCCTCTCTCCAAGCTTCCTGCGTATGGCCTGCCTGTCCAGTTAAGCAAATGGATTGCTGACTTCCTGTATGAGCGCAGAATCCGTGTCTGGGTGTGATTCGCGGTTCGTGACAGTGAATGCTGGCGTCCCTCAGGGCTCCGTTTTATCGCCTATACCCTCTTTCTTCTGCATATCAATGACTTACTTCCTTTAGGAAACATTCATTGTTATGCAGATGACAGTACGATCCATGGGCGTTATCTCGGTCGGCCTGGGGCAAGCAGGGTAGAAATTGGCGATAAACGCGATCTTGTCGTTGAGCTAGATCGGGTTCTGGATCTTATTTGCAAATGGGGTTCCGATAACTTGGTCGAGTTCAACGCCAAAAAGACTCAAGTGTGCGCTTTCTCCACCAAAACGTCTTCCTTCCACCCAGTTCCAACTCTTTAGAACACTCCTCTTGGTTTACAAGATAGTCTGAATATGCTTGGCATGGATATACGCTGCCATCAGAAAAATAAGAAGTAAAAATGAATCGATACTCTTATTAGAAACAATGGGTAAACAAAAATTACATTTTTTGATATTGCAAATACATTTACGTACTATAAATAGCAATGATTTAATAACTTATTGTGAGTAAAGGCATTAAAACTCTGAAAAAGAAGTGCGTGTCTCTTGTCTTACCAATATTGTCTCTTGGGTCACCGAAAAAGTCAGTAAGTGGACTGGTGACCCAGGAGACAAACTCGTGTTTAATCCAGATAAAAGCCTAATCTAAACAAATGATGACAATAAATAGGTTTCTCAACAATATCAGACCCCAGTGTCATGTATTAAACTATAGTTTTGAACCAAATTCGTAAAAAAATACGTAAAATCGCAGTAAGTCAGGAGAAATAGAATAAAGCCACCTTACCTGTATCAGAGCTCCGGATGAAATGAAAGATACAACCAACTGCCGTTCTAATGGCGGACCGACTCACGTGACTCTCAGATCGGTTTTCTATTGGTCGAGTCAATGTTGTGCGGCATCTCGCCATTTATTGCATACTTTTGACTCGGGAGAACTTGTTTTTTGTTAGTAGACAGTGACAATTTTTAAAACTATATTCTTGAAAAAAGTAATTACTTTTCTTGCTTAAACTTTGCGTTAAAAGATAGTTAACGCAATGTTTTATTGAAAAAGACTGTGACATTAAATGCTACAGTGGAATTTTTTTTAACCAAAAAGGTGCTCTTAAAGTTTAGGTCTCTCTGGCTCTTAAGGTACTCTTAAAGTTTACGCAGTGACATGACATTTTAGTATGGAAGTGAAAATATGTCTCCTAGAAAACCAATAAATTTAGTACAAATTATAAAATTATTTATTTGATATTTTGGTCAATTGTTATTTAATAGTCTTATTTAATGTTGTATACATTAGAATCCATGAATGTTAAGTAATACAATTAAAAAAAAATATTATTCAGTAGTGTCACATAAAAACAAAAAAAAAGTGATTGACCCACGCAAAACAAAAGGTCATAAGTAAGAGAACAGTCGATCAAATCATATTTCCCAAACATACCAAAGTCCATGTACAAAAGTATAGTATTTTGATAGTTAGTGACAATAGTGACCACTGAAACGGAAGCTTACGTCTCTCTGGTGCCTGAATAATTCCAGCAGGGAGAGTTCTAAAGGTGCATGCAGACCAAACGAGCATTCGCTATTCTATCCCCCGCTCTACCAAATCAACGAATCACTTTTGTGTAACGATCGAATTTCGTAGAATAGAATAGAAATATAATAGAAAATAGAAAATAATTTATTCGTGACACACATTACATACATTAAAAGGACAAAGTAGATAAGACAATACAAAGAAAAAGAAAAGGTACCACGAAATGGTCTCATCTCAGCATGTTGCTGGCGTGCTGATCTTCCGATGAGACCGTAGAGTAGGAGGGTTAGAATAGCGAATGCTCTTTTGGTTTATTTGCATGCTTTGTAGGTGTAGAGTGTAGAGTAACTCTCCTAGATTTCCTTCAGCTAGAATATTCATGGCTACTTAATCTTGACTCTACATAAAGGCGCATTCAAACCAAAAGAGCATTCGCTTTTCTAACCCCCCACTCTACAAAATTCGATCGTTACCTACACAAAACGTGATTGGTTGATTTCGTAAAACGGGGGATAGAACAGCGAATGTTCGCTTGGTCTGAATGCACCTTAAGTAGAGTCAAGATTAAGTAGCCATGAATATTCTAGCTGAAGGAAATCTAGGAGAGTTACTCTACCTAATGCAACGTGGGCTCACTTTGTCTCTGGCAAGTCGCTCTTAATAATAGAGTGAACTTGTGATTGCTTAAAGTAAATGAAAATAAGATTATTCTAACCTATTTTCTTACTATAAATGTACTTGGTTTGCAAAGGGTGTACGCAGTCAATGAATAAATTCATTCATAAATTGGGTACGCACACTTACCTATGCAGCCAAAGCCAAATACAATTTTAGTACATTACCTACGTTAAAAGTGCGAAAAAAATGAAGTCCGAAACGTGTGGCGAATAATTAAAACACGACCGAAGGGAGTGTTTTAAATCAACACGAGTTACGAATTTTATATTTCGTGTCGAAATCGTACGACATTTCAGTATAGATGGCCCTACGAAGTCTAGACCTGACAAGTAATGAACCCCTTCTCGCCTTAGTGCCTAAACAAAATCACCACATGTACTGAAAATTTATTTATGAGCTTTTTGATTAAGTTATGATGCACACGGCTCCTGATTATTCTATACAACACACCACTTTCAAAATGCATTAATTACGAGTAATTGTCAATTACGTTAAGCACCTACGTATACATATAATTAAATGATTAAATTCACGTCATGTCACATCACGTCACGACATGTTTTGAAGAGCCTAGGTCTCCATTATCAACCACTGAGCCCGCGTTCTCGACTCGTGACCTACGTATTTATGATGATTATAACATGATTGACAGAAGCCGGACCGGTTGCGAGTTCGAGTCCCGGTTGCGACCAAGACTCGAAGACGAGGGTCGTTGCCCGGTTGCAACCGGTTTCTCGTGACGGGCTGCAGGATATAATGATTTGATTTGATCGAATCATTTCTTGTAGAGGTAAGGTGACGTCACAATTGAATTTTATAGGTTTGGAGAATGGTTATGCATTGTAGATGATTTCTTAGTGCCTACTTAATGAAAAGTTTTAGCAAACGATAAATAAATAAAGATATGAGGTGCAGTCGGGTAGTTTCGAAGTCACATAAAATAGTACACAAGTGCGAAAAACATGAAATTCAATTTCATTTATGCACGTGTCTCGTACGACGTTTTTTACTACAGATGGCCCTCCAAAGTTTTGGACCAGACGTAAAATGAGCCACTTCTCGCACAAGCGCCTAAAAAGGCACGATCTCTACTAAAAATCACCATTATCGAGTAACATACATACAAAAAATTCAGTCGAATCGAAAATCTCCTTTTTTGTCAAAAATCATATTAAATCCATATTAATTACGATTACCTACGATATCGATTTCGTTGGTATGTTAATGATATACCTACAATAGTAAAACACACAGCATCGCTTTAAGCTTAATTTCCCTCATTAGCGTTATATCGAGTGATAGTGCATAAAGGGGGACTATAGAATAGGGTCAAGAGGTCACTGGGGACCAATTGAGTCGATAAGATGCTTGCGCCGGCAACAGTGGCATTATTGTAGGCCTTTTGGTGATTCATCGTGTGGGTATGCGGTGAAAAAATATCTACGCACATGGAGCGATCAATTTAGCGCTCATTCCAGTAAATCTTGTAAAAGACTTGACTTTTCATTCGGAGATTCTTTTTACAAGGTGCCCATGAGGAAAGGGAAAAAATCTAACAGCACATTCCTGAGACTAAAAGAAGCAAAAAATTTTACATGAGTTTGAGTCAAATCTGAAAAAAAAATTTTTTTCGTTTCTTTTTGTTTTGATGTTTTGAATGCCTTAATACACAAAAAAAGGATTTTATTAATGAAACTATCGCAAAAAATGCACTTTAAAGTTTTGTACATTTGCTAGGTAATTAAAGATTTTTTTGTTCATTTCACGTCTGTCAATTAAGTGTCACAAGACTCATTGTGAAAAAATCGTTTCCTAAATTGCGTTTATCATAGCGTAACGGTCTAAAAAATATAATTTTCTCTTAAAATAGACTGAATCCAGAAAACTTCATATGACATTATTAACTTCAAATTTGGTAAGAAATCCGCTGCGTAGTATACTGATCGCCACCGCCAATACAACTCAGTGTAGGTCTACCAATCGTCAGTAGTATCTAAAAAAATGTAAACAAATCTAAAAACTTGCATTATTCCATAATCACGTACTTTTAGAACACACTCTTGGTTTTATTACGGACTTAAAATCTTAAACCTTGAGGTCATATGCATTTTTAGTTAAAACTATTGATATTTATTAGTATTAACGTAAACATGTATTCGTGAATGTGTTTCACGATATGTGTCAAAGACGTCAAATGCTGTGGAAAGTACATACATATATTTGTTTACAAGTTTCTTAATGCTACTGACAATTGGTATAGGTAGGTATATTAAAATATTATCGAACCGAGTTACTCACGTATTTAAGTCTATGATTGCTCGACATTTTTATTTATTTATTTATTGAATTACTTGACACAATTTTAATAAAAAAAATACAATATCGTCCCACAAAACTGTTACAACAGTTTGACTGTGGGAGCGGCAGTCTCTTAATTAATTGTTTTGACAGGGTTTTATTCGAACTGATTGTACTTAATAATAACTACCACTAAAGAAGCATTACTTAGTAATCAAGTAATGTTTCGACCCATTCAATCGAGAGTCCTCGTCCGGAGCACCCTCGGCAAAGCCCGACGCGTACAGAGCACCCTCATACATGAGTAACCGGTTCTATAATATTTTAATATGTTTGAGTCTCACGTTAGTTATAATTCAAAAATTGGTATAGGTATCTATATAACTCACAATGTTTACATACCTACTAAGTGTCATAATTGTAGTTACCTATTATTCATCATCATCATCATCAGCTTACATATATCAGTCCACTGTTGGACAAAGGCCTCTCCTACTGCCTATGAGTATCGATGCAATACGAGATAACGCCTATAATCGCCACGCTGGGCAAGCCGGTTGATGGCGATCTAAGTACCTAGATATTTTTAAGTGATTTTTACACAGATTATTCGGTGTATTTTGATTTCTATTGGGGTACTTCGCCGGTGGCCCTGGATTTCAGCTTATATTAGTTTACCTACTACAAGTACTAATACATTACTTTATAATTATATATTCTGTGACATTACTTAGGTAGTTGATAGAGACAGTAAATTGCACGGACCAATTGTCTACAAATCAAAAGAGATTTTAATAGTCTTTAACAGACAGGCTTTAATTAAACATTAAACTTTATAGCTTGAGGATTTAATAATGGGACCTATTGTTTACTGTTCCCTAGACTGTAAACAGACTTTAGTCGTTACAGATATTGGCATAGTACCTAATTGGCAAAGTTAGAAAACGTGCTGTTTCGCCTATAAATATATAGGGTCAAGAGGCGAGAACTGGAGCAATTTTATTGAATTAGATAAGATGCTGCCGGCGCGCGGCGGCTGCCTTGGAAGAGGAATGCTATTTGGTGATGATGACTCACAGGGTTACCAACTCCAAAATTTGACTCTAAAGATCAAGCTAAAATCCCCTAAAACTAAGATATCTTCTTGGAAACGAAAATACCCCTGAAACTTTGGGGTCAAATCGCTGGGACCTTGGGGACTGATGGGGACCCAATGCGCGTCGGCTATACCAAGATATAGTATAGCCCTCACGCCTGATGCCACCGATGACAAGGCTGGTCAAAATTTCGCTCATTGAATAAGCATTGCCATACCACGTGGCAATGCGGCCAGCCTTCTGGGCACACTGCCCAGCGATTTGGGAGAGATTGTGTATTGGTAATTTCCTTTTATTTTATTTATAATGTTTTTTATGGATAGTTTTTATTCTTCTTTAACTGTGTCATAATAAAATATTGTGATCTTGGAAAACCCCCTAAATAATAAAAAAAATCAAGGAATCAGGAGACCTGAGGACCTACCGAGAACTTTGGAAAACCTGATAATAGCACCCTTATGATCCCAAACCCTGAAGACTGAAGCTACATGTGTTTAATGCATCAGAACTCTTGCATTGTACCGTCACATTTAACTGGCTTTTCCTACACTTTATTGCTATTGCAATTAGGGTCAAGTTCAGTCAACTTTGGTTGCAGTTAGAACTGTTAGAAGCTTGATGACTGTGCTTTAACCTGATGAGCATACTAGGGATAATTGGGGGCAAGTTATAGGGATTTGATATCGATTAAAAAGATGTCGATATAATTATAATAAAAGATGTGCTTATTGAACATTCTCGATTACAGTACAGAGGTTCGATGCCATAATTATCTTATATCGGGCCTCTTCAGATAGTAAAAACTAGTACGCAGATGTCATTTTAATGAAAATGACAATTTAAATATTGATATTTTCAAATTAATTGTATATTTTGAAAATTATTTTAAAATAAACGCGTAACTACCCGTTTAAAGTTATATTTTATTTTAATTGCAGATTGTACCTAATATTTATTTATGCCGGATAACATTTTCATGTTGTCATTCACAGTAACATCGATATATTTTTAGTCGATAAAATATTTTGCTACATCACTTTCGTATAAATGCCCCGAGTTATCCCAGGTATGCTGATGAGCGCTATCGTAATGCCATATTTTAGGTTCGTTAGTCTTGACTAATGAATCCATGAAGCCACATGTGTGAGGTGTTCCTAACGCTCCAGTTTTTCAAGTTTTTTTGCATTGTTAACCGACTATGAGTGTACTATATGACTATCGTAATAAGGGCCATCTTCAGTCAATGTTGGCATCTGTATCGATGTTAGAAGCTTGTCGAAACGATAGATAGACTGATGATATCGTAATGTAGGTTCGTTAGTCAAGCAATGAATCCAGATGTATGCGGTCTTCCTAACGCTCCATTTTTTCAAGTTTTTTTGCATAGACAACTAACCAATAGTGCACTGTATAGCTATTGCAATAAGGGCCACCTTTGGTCATTGTTGGCATCTATCAATGTTAGAAGCTTGCTGACTGGCTTTATATTATTATCCTGATGATAGCTCTATCGTAATGCCATATTTTAGGTTCGTTAGTCTTGACTAATGAATCCATGAAGCCACATGTGTGAGGTGTTCCTAACGCTCCATTTTTTCCCATAGACAACTAACCAATCGTGCACTTTATAGCTATTGTAATAAGAGCCACCTTCAGTCAATATTGGCATGTTTCAAGCTTGAGTCGAGCTTTATCGGCAGGGGAGGGCGGGGCGGCGCGCGTCGCACCACACGGACGGGTCGCTCAGTCAGACCAGTCAGTGCCTTACCGACCGCGGGGGGATACGCACGCCCGTCGCCCCTCTGTTTACATCGCGTGTGATGGTTCGGTGACAAGCCCTGGACAATGGCGTGTGCCCGTGGAGTCTGCACCGCGGACAAAGTCTTCATTTTCATCAACATCGCGTTCGCGGTATGCTTTGGTTTAAGGAGAAAATTTGGGGTTGATTGATGAAATTTGCATGGGGTTAATTGTCTTTTAGATGATAAATTAAGAGTTTTAGTCAGGAGATTCATAATTCAATTTATGTCAGGCATGATTAAAGATTTCAGCGTGGGTAAGCCAGTTTGAATTCCTAATCAACTACCACTAACATTAAAATTGTAAAGGTGTGCCTAGATTCATCAGCTCTACATTTAAATTTACATTGTTAAATGCAATTGCACTTATCTTGTAAAAATATGTGATAAATGATAAGTATCGAACACCTGCCCCTTCGTTTACAAACAAATGGAAATGAGTCAGTAAGACGCACGTGTAGAGAGTCTACAGCTAGGTACATTATAATAATGTAGAGTCAATATAGCAACTGTTGCATATCTACTTGACAGGAAATAATTCCTTCCACTGCGTATCATTTTTTTTACTGGGTTTCTCTCAATGTTAAATTATTATTGGACAGGACTCGTATTATGTTACGAAGCTCTACATAGCAGAAGTCATCAAAAATTATGAATTGTAAAGTTATCAAAAGTTGTTTTTTTTTTCATATTTTTCGTAAAATTATATAACTAGACTGATTCACTAAGTTCATATTATCAAAGTATTTGAGAAAAAGAAGTCGTAAACCCCTATTGATAAAATATCAGAAGCAATTTTCTTTAAGTCACATTTCGATGGCCCCTGAGACTTCAGAACAAATCGCAAATTGAATCAATTTTCATTATTGTATCTGATTTTTCTGTCTAAGGTTACCCTCGGGAGTTCCCATCGGGTTGTTCGAAGACAATTTTAAGTGACTGAACTCAGTAGCAAGATAAACGGCTCTATTAGCTAACTTTATAACTCTTTTATCAATATTAGATGTCATATACCAAGGAAAAAAGACCAAGATCACCAACGTCAGAGGTGGAGACCTCTCTGGCTGTATACCAAAAAAACCGAAAGGTATTCGGATAGAAGGTGCATGCATGTATAGCTTGCTCTTAGAGTATGGTCAGAGACGCCTAGCCTTGTAAGGGATTACATATACCCGAGAACTTTGACCATATTCACAAAAACTTCTTTAAGAGTCTTATATTATGTAAAATATCCAAAGTCAACTCAAAAAAGAACCTGCACGCAAAATTGCACAGCAAGTTTTTGAAAAAAGCGAATCTTTGAGGACATCCCAACAGCGGCCTTACCACAATTTCGAAATCTGCAAATTTCGAAGATTTGTCTCTAATGACGCCTTCCTTAGAGTGACAGACATAAATCCTCAAGATTTACGAAATTCGCCGTAGCAGGCCATACACTTCTGAACGCATTTTAGCTTTCGCTTCAGACGAAAAGCGTCTGCTCTTCGTAATAAACCGTTGCAACACAATTTGAACCAATTCGTCTTTCATTGCCCTATTTCGTTACTTCACCTACGTCAATCTACCAACTATAAGCTATTATCAAATGCAGACCTTGTAAATTGACCTGAAAATGAAACTGAGGCGCAATGCGGAAAAACTAAGTTGCCGCTACAATAACTATGAAATAACTTAAATATCCATGAGTATAAGCTCAAGTTGACAAAAAGGTTGGAATTGCCGACCGAGTTGAGTAGACTCATAAGTTCTTATGCGATCGTCGTGAGCTTTTATCTCTTTAATTTGGTAGGGTAGCCCCGGGTTGGGGAGTCCGGATTACCTGTCCTACCCCTCCCCCTTGCCCCGGGCAACAGGCAGCTGGCTAACCTCGAACTATCGTAAATTTCGAGTCTCTGTCACTCCGACGAAGACGTCGTGGGTATGACAGAGATAGGCTCGAAATGTATGATTTTCGAAGTTCGAGGTATCGTCGCTGGTCCCAATGAACCTATTGTGTATGATATGCCACTGTTAAACCAGATTCCTTCCTCTCGTTTCAAACTATTAGCATTCGGTGCCGAAAGCCGGTGTTTATTGTTGTTTCTGATTGCGATCGGAGTTATAATCAACTAAACGTAAACAAAGTTAATCGTTAAAAAGTGTTGATTGTAAAGTTATTTGCTTTAAAAACGAGCCACTTGGCTGGTCTTTTAATTCAAGTTAATAAAATCCGATACACAAAATTTTTGATTAATCGAGTTTGACTTTTATGAACGTGAATTTGCTTTCGCAAAACTGAAAGGCTCAGAATATTAAATCCTTTAGGGCATTTCGCCGAACGATTCAACCGCCGTGACTTCGGTGGCAGCATTATTACCCGATTTCCGTGGTCATCTTATACATTTTGTGGATATCTTGGTAGTTGTCCACTACGTCTACGAATACATCCAAAGTTTTTGCATCTCTCACGGAATTCGTGTGGTGGGTGAGGCTGCCACCGAAGCCACAGCGGTTGAAACGCTCGGAAAAAAGGCCCTTTAAGTACGCTTAAAAACTGCGGATTCAACATTTTACAGCGGTAAAAACCCTAAATAATGTTTCTCACAGGAAATGGACCGGTAACTTCGACTACTTTGTCACAGTAACGAAACAATATTGCGACAGTTCAAAGTTCGAATGTGTTTAGTTGGAATAAATGGCTTCTCACTTTTAAGGGTTGATAGACCCTACTTAAATTGTCCTACAAAAGCTTTTATATAATAGAGAAATACGACTACAATAACTAGGTATATGATATTTAGTTGTTTACACAAATGTAAAACTGCCGTGTGGTGACGGCAGTAAGAATACATTTGTCACCACCCCAACTCTTCCTGCGGGTGTCGTAAAAGTCGACTTAGGGATTGAAGTGTCACTGACCATTATTTGAGAAAAGAATGATGATGGGCAGCAGCACCAGCGACATCATAGTGGACACATTACTGCGATCGTCAATCCGCTTGCCCAGTGTGGCGATTATGGGCATTTACCTCCTAATGCGTCTATACGCATAGTTAATAGGAGAGGCCTACATCCAGCAGTGGACTATCATAGGCTGATGATGATGATGATGACATGTAAAACCAACGGACATGATAACACCTGCTCGTAGTTTGACCTAGAATAGAAAAGCCCTTTTCTTTAAATATTTAAGTGACTCCGTGACCGGCCATACATTTGTTGAATTAATGTTTCGTAATAGGAGTCAATGTTAGAACTCTTTAATACAAATAAAGTAGGTAAGTGTTATTAAGTAATTATAATGACACACTTTTACAAATAGAGGAGAGGCGAGATCGCGGTTTATCAAATCGAATTAACTCTTCCGAGTGAGTAACGGCGTAATATATGTATGTATGGACGTCTAGTAGAAGCGTCCAACACAGGAGCGCCAACTCGCGAGGCCGAAGGCCGAGCTGCAGGAGTCCAACGCATCCATGCTACTCAATGAAAAAGTGTAACATAAAATCGAATCGGAGGGCCGCAGGCCCGACGATTCGTTTTCACAATCCGCGAAGGCCGAAGGCCGAGCTCCGCGTAGGGCCGAAGGCCCGAAGCGTCCCTATGAGGCCTGACAGCTCGCGAGGCCGAAGGCCGAGCTGCAGGAGTCCAGCTCATAAGCCCAATAACTGCGACAAAAGTAAAAATTAATACCAAAACAATAATAAAAAGTTGTTTAGAGAAGATCGCACACAGTTGCACTTACCAGAATTGTACAATGTTTCCCATGATATGCAATTATGCAGCTAGCAATACAACGAAGAGAAGTTTCCAAAATTGGGAATGTTCCTTGGTGTTATTCTTTGCTCATTTATTGATTACCGTTTCTATGGCACTTAATGAGTTGATACAGTCGGCACCGGCAGTGTGTTAAGGCACTTAAGGCCAAGCCAAACCGGATGTGAGTGCAGCTCGTGCGCGTCGTATCGTATGTAGATGTCATGTAAAGCGCTGCAACTTGTACATTGCTACATATGCACCTAATAAAATTTAACGAGGAGCCTAAAGCCTAAAGTACCTAAAGTACGCATGTCTAAAATAAATATTCTAAATAAAGATCATAAATTCATAACGAGTATCGAATGCAATTACGTTAAACACGCGTCAGTCGAGTTAGCACAGTAACGTAAGTTTTTGTGTAAACAGAAGGTCAAAGGTCTTCGAGTCACGGGCGCGATAACAGCGCTATTATTATCGCCCATTGAACGGAGTTGAGTCAAACTCTCAGACTCACTAGTATCGTTTGACCTAGAATAGAAAACAGTATTTTCTTTAAATATTTAGCCTTTAGCCGCCCAGTGATCTATTAAAAGGTCTCCTCAAACAAAATATATTCCATTCTGTTTCCTACACAATCAATTCAAATTCCTTCTAAGCTTGTTTATTGTCTTGCTATTTTATCTGGGATAGTTAGTTCTTCTGGGTAGGCTTTGAGAGGTTCAATCGTCTAGTATTTGACTAGGGTGATCGGCGTTCGGGAAACTATGCTTCATCTTCTCCTTCAAAATTTCGCAGTGTCTTTTGAAGTTTATTCACCAGTGTGTGACCAATGATTATTTAAATGCTCTACCTAGGCTTGCACAACAACGTACTTCATAACATAACAAATGCCCAGTCACTCAACGAGCGATGGAAAAGGCAATGCTGGGAGATTCTCTGCTACATCAAAGTGTAGACACACTTATCTGCTTATTCATAAATGTCTCCTAACTTAGAAAGCCGATAGGCATTATTTCTCACTTTCCGTCTTATCAATATGTCTATAAGATCGTAAGGGACTAACAATACTTATTACGGATTGCTAAGTTAAGAGACGCTTATGAATAAGGGGGTTCGGCAGTGGCTGTGAAAATATTACCTAAGGAGCTGATGACCCGGGCCAGTTCAAGAATGGCGACAACGCATCGGTTGGAGTACTCTCTGCTCTGAAGTATATATCCGCCGGTGAACATTATTGGCTGATAATAGTGATAATAATGAAGGGTGAAATATTGCCACAGTTACAGCAAATTTCGGGAATTTTTCTCCGTCTCTCTAATGACACCTTCGTTAAAGTGACAGAGACAAATCTCCGAAATGTACGAACTTCGGTGTTTGCGGTAGCAGGCCAGTAGTTTACCTGTGAGCTGGTATCGGTAAGCAATGAGACCCCATGTGATGAAGGCAGTCACACCTCACGTATCGTCTCATGTGCCATAGGTACTTTGTTATTTCTGATATTTCTATACAATTTCGAATCTTGTCCAGAAGGCGTAGAGTTCAAAGTTAGTGTGTTTTAAAGTCTGTTACTACCTTTTGCTGCGATTTGGAGGAATCCATTGTAAACTTGTATCGTCTACTGATATTCGAAACTAAACCAACTAAAGTTTGCTGCTGATAAAACTCGTCAAACTCTCTACATGTCAATTGTTTTATTACAGTATAACAGGTAGATAGATATATACATACTTACATAAAATGGTATGTGGCGGATAAACGATTATTTTGTAACGCGATGCATTTATTTGAATGTAGGTAATTGGGTTGTCATTGTGGTCAACGTCAGCAAACCAATGATGGAACAAACATTTGACTAAATTACCATTACATCATCAATCCACTACTTGACGGTAATGCCAATGCCCATAATCGCCACGCTGGGCAAGCTGGTTGGCGAGAGTAGACTGTGTATGATGACGCTGCTGCCCATCATCAATTAATGTAAGTGGCCAGTGACACCTTCAATCCCTTAGTCGACGTTGGGGTGGTGACCTTCTTGCTGCCGTCACCACGCTAGTTAGTTGGAGCGCAATAAATACCTATACCAACCTCGAAAAAGAATAAACACGTTTCGTTCAAATAAGTGGCGGAAGTGTTTTCGGAAGTTAATCGTATAATAATGTGATTAAATGTTTTGTAGTATGTGCACAAAAAAAACGTAATTAAACTAAGTATAGGCACATGCATGACCAGTAAGTACATACATGAACATTGGACATTGCCGACAGTGGATAGCAATTCAACTAATTAATATGAACATAGAAGAACCTTATCCAAAAAGGGTAATTTGACGGAAACCATTGTTCTTTAAACTTTTAAAAAATCTGTCATTTTGAAAAAGCTTTTCTTATGGATTAGTACCTAGGTAGATTATATATTACGTTTAAATATTTGTTATACGATGCAGTAATTAAATATAATTGCAATGAATAATCATAATAATAAAGGATTATAGGTACCTTGACTTGGCTCACGAGGTAACCGACATGTGGGATGTTGATTCGGCGATCATTGTGCCGATAGTTGTTTCTGCGAATGGTCTCATAGCGAAGAGTCTCGATCAACACCTCAAGAGGCTCTCGCTAGGTGGTTGGATCAAGGGTCAGATGCAGACGGCGGTAATCCTGGACACGGCGCGCATAGTCCGGCGGTTCCTCTCCCTGTAGCCCTACCACCGGCAGCTTGGGCCCGCCCCGTTGCCGGCGACACCCTAGGTTAGGTTTTTTTATAGTATGTTTATATGTTTTGTAGTGATTTTGTATGTTTTATTGTATTTTATTTTTATAACCATATTATAAAATAACCTGACCTAAGAAGATGTATAAATAAAAAGGATTATAGTAAAAACAAGTTTGTTCAATTCACGATTCTATAATAATATGTAGGTACCATAAGGGATACCTACGTAACCAATGATATCCCAGGCTAATTACCTAATTTAACTACGAGTACTAAGTAAATACGTTAGTATCAAAATCGTCATTTAAAAAAAAACCTTGGTTCTAAAAAATGTTTGACAAAATAAAAGGCATGGGAATGCTGGTCAATAGGCAAGATGACTGGCAAGTCAAATCAGCATCTTTTTTCGAACTGTCAAAACGATCACCACTATGGAATTTTATATGAAATACTCAAAAGTGACGTCACGTTTGAGTACAGCCAAATGACCTACTCTTTTAAGTTGTTTTCAATTTATTAAATAGAAGTTCTGTACAAAAATTACTGCAATCTACATCTTAGTAATAATTTCTTCGTGTATTATGTCGTGCATAATGTTAAATGATTTATTTGAACTACAGTCGTCATCCCTATTGGCTTTCGTATTTTTTACGGTACGGTATCTGACAGTGTCACGTAATCACAGAGAACCTCCTATAGAGTACCAATGTTGTCAGTTTTATTCTTTAGGTGATGGTCTGTGCATGTAATATTTCTCGGAGATAAATCTCAGCCACCTTGCCCTATTTCGTCAGCGTTTGCCGAAGATTAGAAGGGATTACGAAAGCTGTGACGAATGTGTGGATTTAGAACTTCGTTCCTATGACTAGCTAATCGCCTCGTGGACCAGTATACCGTGAGCTCTAATTATGCGAGATTATTACGGATGTAGAACTTAGGTTACTTAGGTTTGTGAAACGAAGGTGTAAAGTATTTTAGTTATGTAACTAATAAGTGTAACTTGGCTTGTTCGCCGCGTGTTAACCGGCGCCGTCGACATGGCTGTCAACATCTTAAGGTGCATTCAGACCAAAAGAGCATTCGCTGTTCTAGCGCCCGTTCTACGAAATCAACCAATCACGTTTTGTGTACCGATCGAATTTCGTAGAGTGGGAGGTTAAAACAGCGAATGCTCTTTTAGTTTGAACGCACCTTTAAGGTGCATTCAGACCAAAAGAGCATTCGCTGTTCTAGCGCCCGTTCTACGAAATCAACCAATCACGTTTTGTGTACCGATCGAATTTCGTAGAGTGGCAGGTTAGAACAGCGAATGCTATTTTAGTTTAACCACTTTAGGGCCCCTTTTTATTCAAAGATAGGAAGAGCTATATAGAGATACTAGTAGAAAAATGGTCTTATATTTTCGATTTTTACAGTGACTATTTAGATGTCCTGATTCTTGCATGGGTCGCAAAATACAAGTAGCAGAACATTCTTAAAATTGCGGGAATATACTCGGAAATTTCCGAGAACTTTCATGAGAATTTAAGAGTAAGTTTTCATTGAGAATGTTTCAATGAGAGCTTATAAACATGTGTTAATATAAGTATCATAAGTATGTAAGTCAAATAACGAAACTAATCTACAGCATTAAAAAATTTGCATGTTTAAATTTTTTTTATGTAAAATTCCACCTGAATATTCATTGACCGAAAGTGTATAAATATGGTATAAATAAACTAAAATCAGTAGATAATATCGGTATCTTTATTAAAATTTTACATATCGACATTGAAATAGAAGCTCTCGAAATTGACAATTTTCTTTTGCATATTAGAGATGTGCGCACATTCGGATAATTGAGGGTTCGAATATCCCAAAACATCCTTCCAATTCAACAATCGAGTGTTCCCATAATCGAAGATCGGATAAGTTTCTACAGTATTTCGTGATAAAGCGTATTTACACGCAACTTAAGCTTCAGAAATCCACATATTGCCTAAATCCGAGTGTAAAATTGAAAGCGGAGGCACCCAAGCCTACATATTCACGCGTCATATCGTCGACAAGTATACTTACTGAACTTGGGATCTACAGAAACTAATTCATGGGAATGTCACCTTTATATCACTTTGAATACGGGTGTTTTTCCCAAGTGAGTATAGCAGATACGAGGTTCCGTAAGTAGCGGCGCTATACCCGGCCGGGTGCGATGCGCATTGAATTCCGATACTATAAATTCTCCGCCGAATTCTCGATTTATCGGGGTCGCGGATTATTTAGCATTTTACATGTTCGTTTATAAATAAATAAATATCTTGGGACATCTTACACAAATCGATATAGTCCCACGGAAAGCTTAATTAAGGCTTGTGATGTGGGTACTAAGCGACGATATATGTAATAGATAGATACATATAAATACTTAAATACATGGACAGCCACGACCAAGGAACAAATATTTGTGATAAATAAATACGCAAAATAATGCCCTCGCCGGGATTCGAACCCAGAACTTCTAGCTTCGTAGGCAGGGTCATTACCAACTAGGCTACAGAGGCTAGCATGATAAGTACACTGGAATTGTTGGGCGCCACATCATGCATAATATTACTACCTTACTTACAAACAACCAAATTTTCATTTGCCTAATGTTTGCCGCTTTAGCATCTAATTTCATACAAGACGGATTAATCACGTTCGTAGCTTATCTGTATGCTACAGGCTTCCACTTTCCACCGTGAATTTTCTGAGACTTCAGTAGAGTATGTTTGGAAAGTTAAGTCACGTGAGATATATGAGCGGATCTTGCTGCCAGACGTCGTCAGTTTCCGCACAGACTCTATGGGACTGACAAAAAGGGGAAATAATCGGGAGGCTTACCGCGAGCACTAAAAATTGTAAGTGTAGTATCTATCTCTATCGTTACAATAATGATTTCATTTAAAAGAGAGACCTTTAAGGTGCATTCAGATCAAACGAGCATTCGCTATTCTAACCCCCTACTCTATGAAATTCGATCGTTACACAAAACGTGATTACCTAGATGATTTCGTAGAGTGGGGGATAGAATAGCGAGTACTCGTTTGTTCTAAATGCATCTTTATAGAGGCCCGAGCATATGGAATAAGTATAGTTAGGTACCATTTGCGTAGGTACCACAATAATTGAAGTTTGCAAGTACAGGAGGACCTCTTTATTTCGAACCCCCTCTAATTCAAACGGCCTATTAGTATTACCTCGCCCATTTCTCTACTCGCCGTGTGGACAATGTGGACATCCCTCTACGCTTGGTTTAGTTTACCTTTAAACAAGCTCGAATTCTTTTCACAGAACAACTGGCATACTAAATGCATTTCGTACTACCGAGTTACCGACATCTTAAATATCAGTCCAAGAATCGGGGCAGTGGGACTGGGACGTTCGCTAGCATTTTCTATTGAGTTTGACACGTATGGGAGACGAGACGACGTTTTAGAACTATTGTTAGGTAGGTGAAGCCTGAGTGACAAGCGTCGAGCGATTTGAACAGCGCGCATTTAAGCCACGCATATACCTACGCTTGGAATAGTTTGCACTTGTTTAACATGGACGCCCAATTACGGTGCATTCAGACCAAAGGAGCATTCGCTATTCTAACCAGGGGGTTAGAATAGCGAATGCTCCTGTCACCAAATCATCGAATCACGTTTTCTGTAACGATCGAATTTCGTAGAGTAGGGACTCTACGAAATTCGATCGTTACAGAAAACGTGATTCGATGATTTCGTAGAGTGGGGGATAGAATAGCGTATGCTCGTTTGGTCTGAATGCACCTTAAGAGAAACGCAGAACCTAGATTAATGGAGTAAGGTACTCACTTAACTTCTACGGAAACTATCTGCAGTTAATAGTCGGGAATGCACCTCTATAGAGGCCCGAGCATATGGACTAAGTTTAGGTAGGTACCATTTGCATACCACACCCACTTGCACCGATCGTGATTAGCGATTTAATCCGGATTAACGCAACATTTCGTATGGTATTTGACAGTTTAATCTAAATTAACTCGCTAATCTCGAATATCTCGATTGGTTGGTGCAAGTCCGCCTGATTGAAGTTTGCAAGTACAAGAGGATCTCTTTACTTCGAACCCCCTCTAATCCGGACGGCCTATTACCTCGCCCATTTCTCTACTCAGCGGCCCAACCATGGACTTCGAATTCCGCAAATTTCGAGGATTTGTGCTTGTCACTCTAATGACACCTTCGCTGAAGTGACAGAGACAAATCTGCAAAATTTACGAATTTCGATGTTCGTAATAGCAGGCCAGGCTGGACTAACACGTTATAAACACGTACAGGTAGGTATTTTACTAAGTATAAACACGTGGTTCTTTTACTTAATCGTGCACTGGGAACTGCTCATTTTCTACACAAACACAAGTGACCGTTTAAATTTACATTAACATCGTTCATACTTTACACGACTACTAGGTATAACTACAAGTTTTCACCAATTTTACACCGATCACTTTAGTCCCGAACTAAATTATTTTGATCTGATCAGATTTATAATCATAGGTATAAATACGTGTATATCATATCAGTACCTACACAGAAACAGCAGTAACTACTCAGAAATGACCGTGCTCATCACTCAAGTATAATAAATATCTAAATAAATAAATAAATATCTTGGGACATCTTACACAAATCAACCTAGTCCCACGGTAAGCTCAATTTAGGCTTGTGATGTGGGTACCAGGCGACGATATATGTAATAGATAGATACATATAGATACTTAAATACATAGACAACCATGACCAAGGAACAAATATTTGTGATAAATAAATACACAAATAATGCCCTCGCCGGGATTCGAACCCGGAACCTCCAGCTTCGTAGGCAGGGTCACTACCAACTAGGCTACGGAGGCTGACAATGCTATTACCAAGATTAAAATCTAGCGCCTGAGGTCACTATCGTCACCCCACCATGCTATCCACTACCTAGGGAACCAGTGATGGGGCAAACTGACCCAGCCATGGACTCAATTTACCAAATAATAAAATCGGTCAGTGTGGTAGGGGAGACCAGGTATGAACGTAACAATTTTCAGTTTTTGATTTTTTATATTTTTTTGGTAGCAGTTGTCAAACTTTGCCTCTTTATGTGCAATAGACACATATTTCATGTATCTATTGGTACCAAAATAAACTTCATACATCGAATAGTTTTACAGAAAAATGGCTCACAGTGAAGGATGGAATTTGTTGCAATTATCCCTACCCCCAGGGCTGGTTGTAACAGTGCATAGGGATAATAGAAACAAAGTAAATAACTATAAAATAATCAATATAATTATGTGTAATTAGTATTTTTAAGTAATCAACAGTCTTACAATATCATTATCTCAAAGACGAACATTAACAATGAATGAATGTAATTAATATTAGGTATTAGGTATATGAGACGACATTAATTTATACCTATAGGATATATGAGTGACGTGAGAGCAATCAACTTTCTGTCTTATTCTAAATTATATATAAACAAATGCTTAGGTGTAATCCAAGGAATTAAATGCTTCCTGCATTGTCCTTATTACTGAGTATACTACTAAGCTAATCATACAATGTACCTAATATGATAAAAAAATGTGTTTTACTCCTCATTGACAGTGAATATTCGTTTCCAGAAACAAATCTCGCCTTGGGTAGTGCCGCTGAACTTTCAAGTAAAGCTTTCCTTTACTTTACATGTCTATATAAAGTGATGTGAGCCAGTTGGTATGTCTTTGCTGCGTCCCTGTAGGGCATTTAAAAAAAGGATCACCTCAACTGCAGCTAAAGCTATAATTTCTATTTTGGTGGACTTCTGTCTGTTGTTATTTTGTGTATATTAGACATTCTGCAACAAAAAGGCACTAAGTATATGAGTGATTTAATAAACGCTAGCACATAGGTGTACCAATGAGCCTCCAATTTGGAAATCGGGATGAAAGTAACAAGTTGTTTCAATCATCCCTGGGTATCGAATTTCCAGAATCCCACAAACACGTAGCGAAAAAACATAAAAAGCATCATTAAAATATTGATTTGCAACCCTCAAACTGTAAATGATTAGTGACTTTACAACACCCATGGAAAACGCAAGCTATAGCGTTTACCATGAAAAATCTAGCTGAAATTGAAAAAATCGTTAAAAACTTACTTTTGACGCATTTTTCTGGGACCATAGCACTACACGCAAAACCTGCCGTCACAGCACCGTGGGTGTAACTGAGGTTAGGGGGGAATCGAAATGGCATCGAATGCCCTGCAGGACGTTCGGATAGATGTCGTAGAAAAATTTTAAATGAATTTGTTACGTTTATCCCGCGTTACTTTTATACCTGGTCTCCCCTACTACGCGACCTAAACGAGAAAGAAAGTGAAGCAAGCTACTGCATTGACCCCAAACTCAGGCAAACAACAAGTGCATCTGCCAAGTTTTCAATAACGGCCATTGCCCCAGACAGCCAGCTTAATCGGACCAAGAAACTCCGAGGAATTTAAAACTAAATTACACCACTCTTTCAATTAGACCTCGACGGTACTAAGCGAAAGGATTTATGAAGAGATTGGAGATTAAAACGTTACTTAAGTTAGATTAAGGTTTCGCGACACAAATTGAGGCGTCTTTTGGCATCGGATCAGCTGAGGCTTGCCAAAGGCTTGCCAAGACTAAAGACGCACGACAAACTCTCTGAAATACCTACATTGTGTAGGTAAATCATCATCTCACAGCTGAACGTAGGCCTTTCCTATTAACTATGCGTATAGACGCTTAGGAGGTAAATGCCCATAATCGCCACGTTGGGCAAGAGCCCATCATCAATCTTTTATCTAATAATGGTCAGTGACACTTCAATCCCTTAGTCGACTCTTACGCCACCTGCAGGAGGAGTTGGGGTGGTGACAAATGTATTCTTACTGCCGTCACTACACGGCCTCGTAGGTAAATAAACTTCATGGAGAGGGAAGGAAAATCTCAAGATATAATATGTATAATAATGGCCCATAAATTTATTTGGTGGGAAGTACCTTTATTTCTTCGACAATGACTCGTTCCCTTCCTAATTGCTCCGAAATACTTTCCTCGGTACGGTATCTTCCGATTTTTGATAAATAGTGCACAGTGGATTCAAATGATGGGGACGACTTTCCGACTATTAACTGCAGATAGTTTCCGTAGAAGTTAAGTGAGTACCTTATTCCATTAGGGTCTCACCAAACCAATCGACGCGGAGTCGGCTTTCGCCGAGTGTTTTACACCACACTATTCGCATTTAGCCGATCGACCGTCTCCGCGGTTGAACACCTGCGTTAAGCAGTTTCATCCTCCTTGCGGCCGTAGAAACGCTCGATCGCCTGCGGTAGCAGTTGTAAAGCGGCGGTCGGCTCTCCCGTGCTCCGTCCTGCCGTCGAGACGTCACACAGCACGCGTACAGCCGCCGAGTGCGACGAACAGTTATAGGACAGCGGGTGATCGGCAATCGTAAATCTCATTTTTGGAGACTAGTTGTTAGAAACTAGTTTGAAATTGAACAGACGTGTATGATTACGACAGTATTACTTCGTGTTGTCAGATCTATTGCAGATTTTAATGTGGGTAATAATTCAAATGAATAAATACAAACGCATCAGTAGCTACTTCGGCCGTCATCGGCTCTTTTCGGCCGTCGTCAGCTATGTTCGGCCGTCGAAGACGCTGAACGGCTTCCGCCAGCTCTGACCGGTCCTTATCGCAGGTACTCGGCCGTGATCGGAGCCGTTCAACTCTTTCCGGCACCGTACGGCGGTATTAGGAGATTTACGAATGCGAACGTGTGCGTTAGGCTGCAAACGGGGTCGTACGAATGCGAACAGCTTTACGGCAAAACGCCGTTTTCCCGTCGAAAGACGTCGTTTCGCGTGAGCCGAGCCGATTTACGATGTCCTCGCTCTTATTGCGTTGACATAAAGCTTTTTCCGTACGCGATTAGCCGAAACGGCGCCGACTAGTTTGGTGAGACCCTTAATCTACGTTCTGCGTTTCTCTTAAGGTGCGTTTAAACCAAAAGAGCATTCGCTGTTCTAGCGCCCGTTCTACGAAATCAACCAATCACGTTTTGTGTACCGATCGAATTTCGTAGAGTGGGAGGTTAGAACAGCGAATGCTCTTTTAGTTTGAACGCACCTTTATTGTTTGGAATCTAAATTTATGCTATTACCAGCTACTGGCACAGTACAATAAACTCGAACTTGAACTCGAAATTGAATTCGATTCTGTATGTAGTGTAGGTACGAATATATGTACCTACATCAGTGATTGACGTCTGGTATCGAGCACTACAAATGAAAAACTTGTTAGTATTATGACCTTATGACGTCACAGCGCAATACGCGATATAAAAATCTTGTTTGGGGTCTTTTGACTCTACTTTTTTGTCAATATATATAATAGACATAACATAACGTGCCTGCTTGCAACCACAGGTTTAAAGTCATCCCCTAAACGTCAGGATAATAATTATTAAACGCAAGTTTACGCGATTAAGTAAGACCCGTTTTATCGCGCCATAAATGCCATAATATACCGTGAGCTCTAGTGAATACAAGTCGAACCACTCGAACCACTAGGCCAATGCACCGCAATGATCTTGACTGCAAGCTGCATAATGATAGAATTAAGGACTCGGTTACTCAACGGAATGCTGTATTGCTGTATAACAGCGAGTTCACGGACTTGTGCCCTTTGAAGGCTGACGAATTTCGTAGCAAGTCTGGTTAGTGACGACATTACGAAACTTGTTGATGGATCAATTAAATTATGTGATGTTCATTTATATCTCGATGCACATACACACTCGGTCAATGAGGTCGATGAATATTTTTTCATAGAAAATAATGCAAACATGCAGATTTCAAATATTTTTCAAAATGTTTATAGTGTAGGTAAAATCTATTTTTTTATCAGGTTGTATTGGGATTTCCCTAAATTTTTAAATAAATTAAAAAAAACTTTAAAATTGTCGTTAGGTCGGTTTGTAGAGACAAACATTTAGACCGTTTAAGAAAACCACCTAAAATGTATGGTAATACGAGTTTTTTAATCATGAGTTGATGCATCTTGATTGAGAGTTTTTTAATCATGATTTTTATATCTACGGAGTCATCTGACGATAAAATTCCGTGTTTTTCGGATCGGGTGAAAACTTCAGGGAAATTCAAATACAATCTGATGTAAAAAACGGTTCCACTTGTATTATAAATATTTATTTTGAATATTTGTAATCAGCATGTTTCCAGTATTTTCTATGAAAAAATCCACCTGACCCGTATTCATTGACCGCGAGATTTGGTTTCTGGTTAAGAAGGTTGTTAAACGAATTAGGTTGAGATGGCAGTATACGGACATGATACGGTCATGGTTTATCGTTTGCCAAAAAAGACTAGGAATTGGGAACCCTAGGCTACTCGGGAACTATGTCAAAATGAAGTTATAAATAAATTTTAAGAAATGTATGAAGTACTTACTCTCCAAATCTGACCTTACATTATGTAATTTCTTATTATTAGTGATAATGGATTGTACACACACTCGTATAGGTATTCGCAATTGCACTGGAGTGACTGTTAATACTTTTAGAGTTAATATCGTTTCTTCGTTCTGTAATATTCGTGGTTCGTGGTTTTAAATTGAATTGGATGCCATTTCACGGGACACCTCACATAGATTGCTGTGACAAATCCTCTTATGCTGTAAAGCGCAAAGCCTGAAGCCAACCACCGGAACATCGTTCGGATAAGTTTTTTGTCTTGTGTCTTTCTAGTGCTCGAATCTAGGTCGGTCTCAACGAATCTTTTTAATCTTGAATAGAAATGTGGTCGATTTGACCACGAAGTTTTTACGTTTTTCCTTCCTGATTATAAAAAAATCCCAAATGTTTATAGCCAATGATCAAAAAATTAGCCCCCTTATTCATAAACGTCTGCTAACTTAACAAGCCGCTAATAATTGTTTGTCCCTTTTGCTCTTATGGACACATTGTTAAGACCGAAAGGGACAAACAATTATTAGCGGCTTGTTAAGTTAGCAGACGTTTATGAATTGAGTATCCATCGTGAAGTTTATCCCTCTTGTTAGAGGTAGATTTCACTTACGATTCTCGAATTTGGACGTAAATGTATGTAGGTCACGCGTATGGAAATAAGCTAATGGAGCAAGGCAGTCGCAGATCGGTGGCTCCGCCATTAAGGCTGCTATCCTGTCTGATTGCCCTCATCCGACGTCCCTTAAGACTTGCCCGGGTAATTGGTTGTTGTTTATGGAAGTTACATGTGCTGCTTTAGATATTTCGTGCTTGTTTGAATAATTTTCAATAAGGTTCTCAATTCGACTGAATTTTATATTGATTAAAACTTTCACGATTATCACTCATATTTTAACGACAAACGAGTGTTGTCTGCCCGCGAACACGAGTGTAACGTCATGCCCAACACGTCGCGTAAGTTAACGCGATTAAGACGTAACTATCGACTGATATTTTTGTAGGTATGTTACCTGATAGGTATCTCGCAGAATCATAAAGCGAGATGGTCCCGTTGGCACCTAATCGTCGGGGTCTGATGATGGGATATTGGAGAAATTAGTTGAAGTCTGTTTAAGTATTTTTTTTTATGATTTGAGTAAAATATTTGTCAATACCTACTTGAAAACGATTGCTAACAATGCGTACTGTTAACCATTTCCTTAAAAGCCCGGGTCATGGTAATACAATGTATACGTGCGACAATTTTACCCTATTCCCATTCTATTTGATTTAGACCGGCAGCCAGCGAAAAATCTCTGGAATGACTTTGTTTTTCTCTTGCTGACTAGTGTTGGATATCAGCCTTGATCTGTGATGTCACGGCATACAGCCGTCAGTTGTTTTTCTAGTGTTGTTTTTTTTGTTTTACTTTTGGGTATCACGATCTATGCTGTGATGTTACAATAAATAATACAATCACGGACGCCAGAATGATTATCGATGATTATTATCTATAAGGAAGGAAAGCCTGTAATAATTTGCCGAGGTTTTATTTTCTGCTGCAGAAATTCTGAATCCAAGTGGTCGAATTGCACCTACATATGCAACAGGTAAATCTTGTGTAAATAAATATAGTTTTGTAGACAACAGAGAAATAGGCAGACTAAAGCTAAGTAACATGATCCAAGATTGTTAGAAGTCATGTCATTTCGCACGAAGAAATCAGATGCCGCAAGCTTTATCGACAGGGCTTAACATAAATTGAAACCAATTTGAACGAAGGCGTAAAAACACGCCATTTACGTTGTGATATCTCCGAATACGAGAAAATCCCTCAGAATCCATCTAGACGTAATTTGCTATTATTTACGGCACTAAGTTGGTAAGTTCTACGGATAAAAACCAGCTTTTCTCCTTTCGTATCGTTGTATGTTATTTAGTTACGACTTTCAAACTACAAGGTTATATGTCTCATAACCAAACAGAAGCATCAATAACATTCATAGTTACATGAAGCGGGAATCTCCGGAGACATTATTAAGACTTTTCTCTGTCCAGTAAATCCTTTAAGATATATTCGCGAGAGGCGCCAAAAATGCGTCGAAAACATCGTATTTCTTCTTTTCGTCTAACGTCCAATAGGAAGAAACCCTGTCCTTGAGAAACGTTAGTAATTGCGTGACGTTTATGGATCAAAACGCTTTTTCGTTGCCAAATATTCAATGCCAAGTAGGCTGTCGATCTTCGAGATCACAGAGAATACAGCTGCAGAAACCTGACATTTGTAATATCAATATCAATCCTTTCAGGCTGATTGGCTCAACGGCACCGTGGTACGTCGATGTCCCAGAGGGGAAAATTAAGTCTGGTCGAGTAATTGCACAGATCAGTATAGATAGCTAACGGTGGCATGGAACATGTCGCAGCGTTATGGCCGATAGGCCTTTATAGTGTGACAGATGCGCGCCCTATGAGCCAGTCGCAACTTACCCGCGACTGCAGGATGAGCTCGGACATATCCGCAAAATGCCGAATTGTGCCGTTATTTCTTGTAAAAATAGGAGTGTAAATAAACATTTCAAGGACTATTGAGTCACGTACCACATGAAAGTATTGATTTTTTTAGTTATTAGTTGACAAAACCACGTATTTTTACAAATAATATATAACAATAAACCGCTGACATAAATGTCATAATGATTTTACTTGGGCGTACCAATTGGTTGAACTATTCAGTGACAAATTGTATGTGCGTTTTACATTGACGGCTTAGAATAGCAAGCAAGTTGCAATTTGGTAAGTGACCGTGCAATGTATCCAATTGCTAGCGATATTCACAACCGTCCTGTCATTTCTTGGTACGGCCGCTGCGAGCAGGCCGCGAACTAGAGGTACGACTGACCGTGCCGATGACAAATAGGGTCGATAAATTGTTGATGTATTTGATTATATTAAATTTTTCTTTCATATTTTGACCTTTGTATCAATATCTTATCTTCATAAATGTAAAACAATATATCAATAGATTATATCGTGTATTATATTATTTTGAGCCTTTTACAATAACCGTTGTCAAAGGTTGAAATTGTTTTATTTAAATATGTGACCATCGCGGAAATGGCTGATAACATTATATTTATTAAGGGTACAACCGTCTAAATAATTATTTGTTCATGTGATTCCCAGCCACAATTAAGATAATGTCGTTAATAAATTGCTTTGTTCATATTCAAATATATGTTTATAATTGACATTCTGTAGTTTATTATTTACAAACCAGATCCGACACGAAAGTAAGAAAAAAGTTTTCTAATTTATTATTAAACGACATAAAATGAAAACAAACAATATAAGGACTTAACTTAAATACCTATAAATAAAAAAATTGGCCTAAATCGCCGTCAGTGGGCAAGGTACCCAGAAGGCTGGCCGCATTCCCCCGTTGTATAGCTATACTTAAACGCTGTGCAAGATACTGGCTAGCCCTCTGGTCGCCTGAGGTCTCTCTTAGGCGAGCCGCTAGATCTTTAAAAAGTCCATTTGCACTTGGCCCCCATGGCCCCAAGGTCTCCACACCAAACGCCGCAAATATGTAGCTGGTTCCTAAAGCAGCATATTTGCGGCGCTTGAGACTTTCAGCTAATGATGCCGCGGCGCCAGCAGCAACGCCGGTGACCGAAACATGGGACGGCGCCAGAGTGTCAACAAAGGTGGCGTCCCAAACTAGCGGCCGGCTCATGCTCCAGGGCACCAGCGTCATTCCGTCAGGCCTCTTGCCGTCGTCACTGGCCAGACCGTTGGGCTCTAGGACGGCCGGTATTTTCGCGCTAACAAGGGCGCGACGGATAACATAATGTTTATAAAGATTAGATACATCGTCCAATGCGATATTTTAATCTGTATTTATTTCTTATTAAATGATAGATCGATTTTAATGTTTTTCTTAATATTCCGGCCTTATCAAATATCTATGGATAATAATTTATCGACGTAGCCTCCTCTCTAGTGCCGCATCATATGGTAGCGCTTTAGCCATTCACAGCGTGGCAAAGGCCCGACCTCGGAGACACCGAGACTCATTACAATTTCGCTTCGTTACAAATCTCTCTCTTTCATATATCTATGAGTAATTGGCAGTTATTTGCGCCATAAGTCGGAGCTGCATGACAGCGAGGATGAAATAAATCTTGTTTCATTTTACCTTGTATTGCATGCTGTAAGAAACCATGATCTTCGATTTCATAAGATATTTATATGAATTCTGTCTAGCGACTACAAAGTACAGTAAGTACAGGCTTGTCTTGTTAGGTTAGTTATTTAATTTTGTTTTCAGGACATAAACAAATTAGCAAGTTCAGGGCTGATTTTAATCGAATAAAAATAACGGATCCCTACCTATGTACCTACATCACTGTCCTCATGTGACAAAAAAGAATATATCTGACGGATAATACATTTGTCACCACCCCAACTCTTCCCGCGGGTGTCGTAAGAGTCGACTAAGGGATTGAAGTGTAATTGACAATTCTTTGATTACATTGATGATCTACTCGTATCATTTTTAACTGTAAGAACCTCAAGAGCCGTTCTGTTTCAGACAATTTCTCCTATTATACTTTAGTTGAGTAGCTTGAACTTTTTCATAATGGCTCAACCAATAATGTTATATGCATTTTCCGCTCTTTAAATGGTAGAACGAGAACTCGCGATCCATTCCGAATTCGATACCGGAAAGCGATGCAAAGTATCGAAAGCAAACGTAAATAGGTATTTCCTACGTATTTCCTCTTCCACATATGCTAATGTAGCCATAAAACTGCGGGCGACCCTCGTGGCTGGCAAGTCATAATAAAATGTAAATGGGCTTTCAAATATTTAAGGGACACTTAAATACTTAGAGCTTGCCAATTTCACTCTCAGCGTTCATTTTTCAGTAGGTAGGGACCCTAATTTAGTAGGGCATCTCTCAAATTTAAAATTATTACCACCAAAACTACCAACCCTATTTATGATTCTTTACTTACTGGAGGATAAATAATCAGGTTTAAAAAAAAAATGGGTAATATGTTTAGATTGGCGTAAGATAAGGGCGTCGTGCGTCTTTAGCGTTGCAGGCGCCCAATTGGGTAGCTGTTTAAAATTGTCTTTTGATATTTATTTTTTCCCTTTCCCTCTATGGCTGCAGAATTGAGTAGCCAGACCAGATCATGAATTTATGTATTCATCAAGTGTTTTCGTACTTTCGCAACCAATATGTAGTACATTGGCCATTAGGTATTTCTATTTATATCGGAACTCAAGATTATCTGGGTGCTTAGACAAGTTGCCAATCGCTAGCGCTTCAGCGTCAGTCATAAGCGAAACGCAGCTTACTGTCTTTGTCGCACTAATATGAAAGAGTGACAGAGAGGGAAAACTACGATACGCTACTAAGCGCTAGCGACTGGCAACTTGGCTACGCATCCTGAAGAATCAGAGTTTAGACTCTGATAGATCGGGTGTCCACAAACATTGTCATGGCGCTAACGCCCCCTAACCCTATCCGCTGCGATAAATCTGATGGCGACTGAACATCAGTAGACCTACCGAGAACTTCGAGGTATGCAAATTTCGAGCATCACAGTCACACTAATGACGCCATTGTTGGAGTGATAGAGACGAATACTCCAGCGAATTTCGAAGTCGCTGATTCTTAGTTGATTTTCATTTTTTTTATCTGAGCTTGAGACTCTACCGCGAACAATGATTGACGTGTTGTTTCTCTCGCGCACTTGTGAATTCTACCTTAAGTGTGACAGGGAGGCAATCAGGCAACACGTAGGCCAACTGAGTAGAACCTCTGTACTATAGGTAGGTTTTTCTGTAGCCGCTAAATGCACACAATAAATAAACACAATAGGCCGCGTAGCGCTGAAGCCAGAACGTTGAACCAGGTCATGGGCGGGAATCTGGAGATCGGAGCAAACATATCGGAGCTAAAGTTAACTTTTCTCAGATAGGTACATATTCGTAGTGGTGTAAAGTAAAGAAGAGAGTCTATTTTTCCGTTTGCAACTTTAGCAAGTAATGAATTTTAATATTATCTAAAGATATACTACATATACTCGTAGGATATTATGGCTATACCGTTGTATGTTCGATTAAAGTATTGCTTAAAACGACTACCTAAGTACATGGTTAACATTTTTAATTGTCATTGTTGATGTCTGCGGTTAATTTAAATAGTTAAGCAGTCAATGGAAGCTTGCCGGCAGTCTGTGGTAATATGAATAATTGATTATTATAATTATTAGGTTTGTAAATTATTCCTCGTTACAAAAGGTCCATCTTGATTTTCCTAAAGGAAAAAAAAATAAAGAAGATTACCTATTTTAGACTAAACTCCGAGACTGGACCTACTATGTATGTTCACAAGGGCCCGTAAAACTTAATAATTACACACATCATCAGCCCCTCTCAGTCCACTGCTGGACATAGGCCTCTCCTATTCCTATTACCTACGCGTATAGACCTATGAACGCATTAGGAGGTAAATGCCCATAGTCTTCACACTGGGCCAGCGGACTGGCGATCGCTGTAATGTGTCCAACTGTCCACTAATATGATGATGCTGCTGCCCATCATCAATATTCTATAAACGAATATTCAGTGACATCGACACCCAGGGGATGATTTTGGGGCGTCATACTGTATAGGGGGAGGGGGGGGGGAGTCAAGAAAAAATCACCAATTATCACCATAGAGGGTGGAGGGGTCTAAAACAGGCCAAAATTGTATGACGTGATTAATGGACAAGCCCAAATGTATTCTTACTGCCGTCACCACGCGACTTCAATTAGACATAATATTTCTAAATATAGTCCTAACGGATAATATCATTACCTAAACAGTAACCACAAAGAAGACTGATTCATGGCATGCAGTCACCGATATGTAACTCATTCATTAGTTTCAACAGTAGGCAATATAATTAAAATCACGTACGCCACATAAGGTGAAATCCTCTGTGACGCAGAGAATGCAATGACCACAAAGCGAAATACCTTGCCCTTAGTTCGCTTTGTGTCGACTTGAGAGTTGGGCCAGAAATGTTGCTTCGTACACACTGTTGCCAATTGATAGACCTTATGGCTCTTGTAATAGGGTCCACTGATGTGCAGTCAAGTGGTGCTCTTTGTACGCGGAATGCTGTCGAGTATGCACGTGGGAATGCGTGAGAATTGCGGATATGTCCAACGGTTATGGTTGCGAGAGAGATTTTCTAATGAGAACCGTAAAGTCACTATTGTCCAAAAGCTCGCAATTATGATCCAAACTTGAATGGAACATCTTCAGTTATGTGCATTAATCGTATTATTAATATTACACTTAATCGTGCCGTTCTTAGACATACTCATTAATGATAAAAAAACTTCGACAAACCAAAAAGATAACTGGGACGTTAATGATAGGTACTTAAGGTACTTAGTTGAACTGTCAAATTAATTGTGAAAGTGTGTAAGAGCGTAGTCAACAGCTACCTCGAACAATCTTGTGTCGTCATATTTTTAAGGAAAACGCATTTCTGACATTTTTCATTGCTTATGAGTTTAGGAAAAAAATATCCCGGTTTCTAATTATCCTTATTTTTCTAAAAAGGTATAACGCTTACGGTAACAATTAAATTCGTACCTAATCCAATCGCACCTAAGATAAAGTTAATAAAGTCACAGGAAAATGTCCCAAGACTTCAAATCTTTTAAACAAACCAGTGGCTTTACGGCTTTAGGGTAGGATTTTGCTTAAGAATGTTAAGATTCCGTTCCCAAGAGTCCGGCACCTTAATGCTAACCATAACTCTGAGAAATTCTGACTGTGGCATTTATCTTAGAGCCGTAATATAATCCTCATTGTTGTTTTGTGACGATGAAGACGGGGACGCAATCTCGTAAATGGTGCATTCAGACCAAACCAGCATTCGGTATTCTATCCCCCACTCTACGAAATCAACCAATCACGTTTTGTGTAACGATCGAATTTCGTAGAGTAGGGGGTTAAAATAACGAATGCTCGTTTTATCTGAATGCACCTTTATGCGAGTGCTAGTGATTTGGTCCTTATTGCTTGCAATAAAGACTACTTGAATTTTTCAAATTACCTAATTCGTCCCTTAATTCTCTTACATGAAATATGTCGCACTTTTTACCAATTAGTTGGTATAATGGTATAACTCAAGGACCAGGTTTGACAGATACACTATGTAAGTACGAAGTTTCTTTATCAAACTTATGTAGTTGTTAGTGATGTATGTACTACAATGCTACATACCTACCTAAGTGATCGTTTTAATTTGTTGGCCATTAGATGGATAATACTTAACGATTTATATCAGTAAAGGAGTGTAGGAGGAGGAAAATTGAGTGCTTTATGTACGAGTATTAAGTACAGTAGAACCTCGAATCTTAATCTTGTCGCGTTCAAATAAACCTATCAATTATTTGAACGCTTTGCGATCTTGGTAGTTATTTGTTTCAACACGCTCGATAAGTATGAGCTACGCTGATGGCTAATTGCCACTCCAGTAGGCTTATGATGGTACCACGACTAATCGTTTGTCGTCGTTGCCGTCACGTACCAACAAGTAAGCAAGTGCGAAAGTGACGCGTAGCACGATAAATAGATAAAACGGGACCATCATAAGCCCCCTGGTGGGTACAGGTTACATCAAACAAAACATGTTTGCTTCGAACGTTGTTAGTCCGCGTCACATTACTTCTTAATGGGGAGTAAAAAATGTTTACCATTATGTACCTACCAAAAAAATATGCTTTAGATTAGATTATCCAAACACCGGCTCTACAACGAACTTCGAAATCCGCAAACTTCGAGGATTTGTCTCTGTCGCCGTCGCCCTAATCGCGCGTTTACAATTTCGAAGTTCGCGGTAGTAGACAGACCTGGTCTCGATCGTATTAGTTCGGATAATCGAGGTTCTACTGTATTCAATTATTTATACGTCGAGCAAGTCATAACCATAATATGTTAGGTATTACTGCGGGTATTTCACAAGAATCAGGTGCACTAACAAAACAATGAGCTCATGACCACATTACAGTTAAAGTAAACACGTATTTACTTCAAATGTATGTTAGGATTGTTAGAACCTTCGAAATGAATTACGAGTATTTGTTTGTTGTTGTAAATACTTCTAGTTGATAAGAGTAGAGTAGCATAAGTAGGTAGGTACAATTTGGATTATTTGCATGGACTACAGATGACAGTTTGTTTTTAGCATTAGAAAGCAGTGGCCTATTTCACCATAATTACAAGTCTGACAATTGTAAAATATCACTGTTACTGACGTCACAGGCCTCCGTAGGCTACAGCTTTCGCTTACTATCGGACGGCCCATGTGCTTGTTTGCCACCAACATAAAATTATTACTAACAACGTTATTATAACGTCAATAAACTGCTTTTTATTTTCCGAAACCCGTGACAATTGTCGCAAGGTTTAGTACAATTTTCATTAAATCTTGACATGAGGTCCGGCATATGTCGGAATTTCGCTACAATTGTCGTGTTTTTTGTGACAATTGTAATTTTGCTTCACAAAAAGTAGTTATTTACTGCTGATTTATTAAAGTTCCTGCACTACATTTTATGTTGGTGGCAAACAAACGCACAGACCTTCCGATGGTAAGCGGTAACTGTAGCCTATAGACGTCCCCAATTGGAGAAACAGTAAATTTACAATTGTAGCACTTGTCAAGATGGTGAAATTGGGGCGGAGACAATTAGAGATGTCATTTTATTTAAAAAATCCAATGAACAATTTATTCACGAAAAAAGTAACTATTATGAAATGAATAATTCACTATTAGAGTGGAAAGGGACGACGTTCCTTCCCGCTACCGACCGAGTCTACCAACCATTACGATAAACTTTCAGTATGGGACCAACATCGAAATATGTTTTTAAAAATGTAACCCCTCATACAAAGTGAGTGATTAGTTCGAGTTCGATAGTATGGAAAAGTCAATTTTCCATGTACGCTTTCGATGTTGGTCCCATACTGAAAGTTCATCGTAATCGTTGGTAGAGTCGGTCGGCAGCGGGAAGGAACGTCGTCCCTTTCCACCCTGTATTTGCTTTAATAATTAATATACTTATTTAATTTTGATCGCTAAGAATCTCGTTTACTAATTGTTTACCATGTTTTTAAAGCTAAAACACGAAGTAGGTACTTCACTAAACTCTATTTATTACCCAGGTTATTATTGATCGAAGGGTCTTCCTTTTTCTTGTTTAATTCATACAATTTTCACAATGTAGGTACTTACACACTTTATGAACAATCTCGGTTTCGGAGTTCCAGCTCAAAGCTCTCGAGGTTTTAGAGATGGAGTGCAGGGGCACATTTCTCGAAAGCTTGTAACTTGTAATACAAGCGGAAGTCCTTACCTAATTAATAGTGTCAAAAAGAGCCTTCCGCTTGTATTACAAGTTACAAGCTTTTGAGAAATGGGCCCCAGGACGGAGCGTAGGCTTCATCAGTCGCGAGCGTTCTAGCTTAGGACATATTTTTTTTTTTTTTTATACCACGTCGGTGGCAAACAAGCATACGGCCCGCCTGATGGAAAGCAGTCACCGTAGCCTATGGGCGCTTGCAACCCCAGGGGTGTCACATGCGCGTTGCCGACCCAATAAGAACTTGTACACTCCTCTTTTGAAGAACCCCATACTGTAGTCCAACGGGAAAACCTCGGCAGGGAGCTCATTCCACAGACGGACCGTCCGCGGGAGGAAGTTCCTCTGAAACCGCACGGTGCGCGACCATTTAGGTTGCAAGGTGTGAGGATATTATTCAACATGCCTCTTACCAGGCGGTGATCGCTTCCGGTTTTAACCGTACTGATCACAGAAACATCGTTGAATATATGTCTCTTCGTCGACATGATGAAGTCGATCTCGTTTTTAGTTTCACCGTCGGGCGGGACTCATCCAAGTCCATTTTCTGTGCTCGAGTTTCTTAAAGAAGGAGTTCATCATGTAGAGTCCCTCCTTCTCCAAGAAACCAGCCAGAATATTAAATATTAATACATAATATTCTGGCTAAAGGAAAATCTTTAGTTCCTTAGATGTTTGACGTAAGTACTTAGTGTTGCTCAAGTGTTGCAGTAATTATCTGCAACGCTAAGTTACTAGACAACACAAGTGCATTAGTTCGATGGTCAAGTCCTCGGATGCAATTTAGGCGTACTGCGTTTGGTGTCAAGGTACGAGGTACGAGGTGACACAAACATAACTTACTTACATTGATTTTGTTCTGACGCACTTTACCATTGTTACCTACCTGTATGTATTTAAGTACCTATTTACTAACGTATTCAAAGAAAAACGTTTATTTATTCAAGAACTGTCAATAACAATGACAAAATTATAACTTAAAATTTACTTAGTAGTTCTAGTCCTACACCACGGATTTGAGAAGTTTTTATAATTTTTTCCGGCAAGAATAACGACGAAACTGTTTTTTTTATAAATAATGCGCGACCGCATAGAAACGTCGACAAAAATGATTCTTCGAAATGTATGAAACAGCTGATTGAGCTGATTTATTTCCCAAGAATTTTGACTGCCCTCGTAAGTTGTTCAGTTCAATATTACCTATATTGACATAACAAAGACTCTTATGTTTAAATAATAATAAATTCAGAATTAAAGGCCATTCAGGATGATTTGGAGTAAGTAGGTATGTAGCAATTTCTATGCTTCGAAATAATCGAAATTCCTCGACTAGAATCGATCAAAATTCTGTCCAACTTCGATACGTCTGTTAACTTACTATTCCATTAACATATTGGTGCTAAAATGGTAACAAAATATTATTTTAACAAACAAATATCGAATGACATTGTACCAATTTGAGATAATCGAATCCTCGTTGTTATGCATACCGATTATAGTTGAGGCGGCCTTGTTTACCGAATGTTTGTACAGTTGAGTAAATACACACAAAAGTGAGGACATCCGGGCGCTAACTGGTTAGGCTTTGACCGTATTTGACAGCTATATCGACTATAATGCCGGTGGCATCTTTTCTAAAAGCTTAAGTGTAAATGTAAAACATTACTTCATCAGCCTATCTCAGTCCACTGCTGGACGTAGGCCTCTCCTATTAACTATGCGTATAAACCCATTAGGAGGTAAATGCCCATAATAAATTTGCCACGCTGGGCAAGCGCATTGGCGATCGCAGTAATGTGTCCACTATGATGAGTTGAATCATCAATTCTTCTATCCATCTAAATCTAACCTAAATAAATAAAGTAATTTTATTACCAGAGTACCTATTTCCATACCAAAAAGCGTTTTCAGACAGCAATAAGACTGCGTTTCCACCAGAGATGTGCGAGGTTGTGATACAAATGACACCTATTAATGACTCGAGCGAGGTGCCATTTGTATGGAAACACATCCTCGCACATGGAAACGCAGCCTAAGTGCTGCAGTGAGATTGGCAACACTGCCAATACAAACAGTAAGCCTACCGCGATATCTCTGTCACTGCCAAGAAGGCGTGACTGGATTGAAAGAGAACAGAGTGAGAATGAGACAGGTGCAATTTACAATTTCCCGAAGTACCGAAGTTAAGTCGGAAGAGAAGTGACCTTCATCAAAAGTTGATGGGCATCAAGTTTCTCCGATATCGGACACCGCAGTCCAGCAGTAGCATTAAGTTATACCGTCATTAGTTTACATTTACATAGGTCTAGCAGTTGCCTGATTTGATTAATTAAGGGCACAATAAACAGGACTAATGTACAAAAATAAAAATGTTTTATCGCGAAGGTTCAGTCAGCCAGAGCAGGTCTGCTACCGCGAACTTCGAAATTCGGAATTTTCGAGGATTTGTCTGTGTCATTCCAATGAAGGCGTTATAGCCAGAGATCGGATGGATTTGCGACATTCTTAGTGACTTACATCATTTTGATGACATTTAGTATGAGATGTCGCACAAAAATCCGATCTCTGGTTATTCTTCTTCTTCGGTACACTCTTGCCAGAGTAGTCGTGGCCATTATGCAGGTTTCTGAGTGACCCGCTTCACAATACGTCGCCATTCCTCTCGCAGGGCAGCTTTACGAGAGCATTTGTTTATGTTTGTTGAAATACTGGCTTCAATCTGGGCAGTCCACCTCATTGGAGATCTTCCTCTTGACTTCGATCGTGGTTCGCGGGAAACTGACAGAAAATAATTCTTGGGGCGCTACGGGTAGCGCGTCAAACTTCGAAAATCAAAAATTTGAAGTAACTAACTAACTACCTCTGTTACTCAAACTCCGTCTAAATTAGAGTGTTAGAGATAGTTGTTTCGAATTTACGGTTCTCGACGTTCGCGATGGGTCCCTTCCATGAAAATTTTAATGACTCGGGAAAGTCGCAATTACTTTCATTACTGTTTTGCGGCGTCCCACGAATTTATATCACAATTGTGTTGAAGAATCACGTACTGTCGGGAATTTACTACTGGTGAAGCACTCCTCATAACGTTACAGTGCCTAAAAATTTAAGGCATGGAGCCTTATGCAGCCTTGTTAATTCAAGTTCCTCAATACCACTCCTGCAGCCTTAGCACATGATTGGTGCGACAGTATGTCGCCGCGAGATAGATCTCCCGTCCTTCACTAGCTATATTAACAAAAGAGGGACGGATATACTATCTCGCGGCGAGATACTGTCGCGCCAATCATGTGCTAAAGCATACTAGACTAGGTTAGGTACTGACAAATGTTGGTATTTTTTATCGTTGGTTAGTGACATGTGTAGCCTCTTAGCCAGCTTAACATGTCAATCGTTCAGCTACGTCCAGCCAATAGTGAATGGGACACGGCGCCTGCCGCTCCGTAGGGTTGCTAATCATCAGAAATTAATTCAGCAACGAAATAGTAATCTTTTCATTCCTATAAACGATGTGGTATAGTCTGCCAACAACTCAAAAAGGTGGCAAATTTTTAAAATTTACGTGCGTTTTGTTGACCTCTAACAGAAAATTTGAATTTGTTTCCCTTTTTCACTCCCAAAAGATGATACACAAAGTTTGACTTCGTAACACAAAAAATCACGTTAAAGTTTGGTTTAATTAAAGGCTTTGACTATGTATTTTTTTTTGTAATCGACTCATAAGCTCGAATCAAATCACTTCGAACTTGGAGCATTTGTCTCTGTGACACTAAAACGCCTTTGTTGGAGTAGAGTACCGCGAACTCCAAAAGTTGTAAAGTTCTCAGCATCTGTCAAAGCGATCAACAAACGCTATTTCTGGATATATGTAGGTAATAAAAAAAATTAAATACTGGTACGTACACGGTGAAACACAAATACAAACTGTAAACGAACCTCGAATTAATGAGTATCTGACAACCCTACACATGCTGATCATTCAATTAGCTCGTTCATTTCGCCGCCCTGACTCGGTCGCGCGGCCGTGATTGTGATTTTTGTTTCGATTAATTCCCTGATTATGTAGGTATCATTTTATTGCAGTCGACCCAAACGCTATTGCTGGATATAATTAAAAATATAAACTACATTAGTACACACGATGAAACACAAATTATAATTGCAATCGAACCTCGAATTATCTGACAACCCTACACATGCTGATCATTCAATTAGCTCGTTCATTTCGCCTCCCTGGCTCGGTCGCGCGGCCATGTCGAACTTTACCCGCGTAAAGTTGTGGACACATCGCCTATTTATATGCATGCAAATTAAAGTTGCCTCCACACAGACCAAGTGTAAAACTTGGTTATTGAAAGGAATAGAACTAGCCGCAGGGGCCTGTTTTAGATTTATTTTAGATTGTATGTAGTTTTAGTTTAGTTATACTTTTTAAATCAAATTTTGTATTTGTAGTTTGTTTAAAAACGAATAAAGATATTATCAAAATTTTAAATCCATATATTCGTTAACAGAGTACAAGGGATTTTCCAACAAAAGGTTTCTCAGTCGCCAGCGAAGTTAAATTTTGTGTCATAACTTTTAGCAGGAAAATAGGATACAAATAAAAAAAAACATGGGAGATCAACCAATACAATACACAGCAACATCTTTTAAATTTGCCTTTTTCTACTGCCAAAGGTTGCTGGACAAAGTATACTATATAGTTTGTTTGTATGACTAATTTTCATGACACAATTGACGTGATCGTGATTGTTGTTTCCATAAATTTCCTGATTATGTACAATTTCATTGCAGTCGATCCAAACACTATTTCTAGATATAATTAAAAATATAAAATACTACATTAGTACACACGATGAAACACAAATTATAATTGGAATCGAACCTCGAATTATCTGACAACCCTACACATGCTGATCATTCAATTAGCTCGTTCATTTCGCCTCTCTGGCTCGGTCGCGGCCATGTCGAACTTTACCCGCGTAAAGTTGCGGACACATCGCCTATTTATATGCATGCAACGCCAATTTATATGCATCCCAATTAAAGTTGCCTCCACACCGACCAAGTGTAAAACTTGGATATTGAAAGGAATAGAACTAGCAATTTACTAAAATGTTTCTTGAATCTTACTTTCATAACTATTCCACAATCGGATGAGAAATGTGCTGGTTCATACTTTGAAAGGTTACATATTATACAGAGGTGTATTAGGAGGTACTAAAAATCTGCTTGTATTGTACATTGTATCTAGTAACTACTCGTACTCTTTTGAAGTTTCGATTCGACTCTATTCTTATGGCGATAGTGTATTTTCTTATAAAGGCTGAATTTTCAGCCACGAGTTAACGGCATTCTGTGAGATTAATTGCTCTCTTTAAAATCATTTTTGGTCCCATGACTCGATAACAAGACGACAATTTTAGCTGACGTATAATTTTATACGATGATGTCGATGATTGAAAATTAAGCGCTAAGTATAAATTAAAAGTTTAAACTTAGGTATTTTATACAGGTACAGTCGTAGTTAGGTTAAAATGTGCAGGTTTACCAATCATGTAGCATAAATATTGTGTAATTTTCTAATAAAAGGTACTACATTATTATTACTATAAAGATGAAATTTCTTTGTACTCGAATAACCTGTTCAAATCATTCTTATGATAAACGGCTCCCTTTGAAAACACGACAATACATTTTTCTCATAAATATGTTAACTACAACAGCACAAAAGGGCGTGTCATCGAGATGTTATTGCTTCATGAAACGACACGAACCGAAGGCTCTTCGGTTCGTGTCGTGACCTGAAATATACCGTCTGCCAGAAGAAAACGAAAAAAATGTAAATAAATATGGCCGACTTTCAATAGAATTTGTTGTCTTTGACTCATGTTGTGAAACAGATTCGTAGATTTATTTTTACGTTAATACTATCATATCAATAATTGTAACTGAAAATGTATGGAAAACCTTTTTAAGTTGGTGATAAGACCAACATGGTGATAATTGGTGATTTTTTCTTGGCCCCTCCTCCCCCTATACACTACAGTATGGCATGATTAATGGACAAGCCCTAATGCCTTCACTTTCCACACAGCCTTCATTATATTATTCTGAGAACGTACCGATGGTTAAACTTTCCATGCAACCGGAAAAACGGGTGCGGTTTTCCAAACGTCACTACTTTTGTGAAATGTGACTGCAGTCGACGGACCAGTTTTTATCCGACGTGCATTTATCATCTTGCAGTTCTGTGGTTTTATCCCAGTTTTTATATTTCCATTCTTCATTGGTATTAGGTACCTACCGGAAGGCGCAGCGTGGGTAGGCCCTCCACAAGGTGGTGACTTGGTGAAGGTCGCAGGAGTCCGCTGGATCGGTCATTGTGGCAATCTTTGGGGGAGGCCTAAGTTCAGCAGTGGACGCCTTTCGGCTGATGTGATGATGATGTGTCGAACAGTGTCGAAATATCGGGTTCTCATCTCAATAATTGCAATTTACATGGCAAATATCCCGTTTTAAATCATACTAATATGTAAATGACCATGTTAGCTTAAAAAAAAATATTTTCCATTCTTCGTTTGTAACTAGCAATAACACGTTGTAACATTCTCAAATTTCCCGAAAATCACTGGTAATATTCCCGTGCAAGACTTACCTTCTGAGTTCTAGGGTTTATAATTCTGGATTTGATGTTCTGTAGTTTCTCTACCGTATACGTATACGACCGTTTCATTTGACACTGACGCTTAATATTATATCAACTCATTAAGTGCCATTAAAAATACCCTAAGGCTAGGCTTTGGCAATAACATAAGAACAGATGATTTTTCTGACGTACTATGTAAGTATTACACAGATTTACACGCAATGATTGTGTAAACTGGTTAGAAGGTCTCCACGAAAAGTAATGCGTTATGGTCATGTTATGGTATCCAATATCACCAATGTTGTTGTAATGTGGAAGTTTACGACGTATTTCACAATGACATCGTTCCGTTGACTTTATAAGTCGGAATCAGAATGAACAGGCAGATAAGGTAAGCGTAGGTACCAATAGTCCTCCCTAAAGGCCCGGCCATGACATTGATCTAAAGGTGCGTTTAAACCAAAAGAGCATTCGCTGTTCTAGCGCCCGTTCTACGAAATCAACCACGTCACGTTTTGTGTACCTATCGAATTTCGTAGAGTGGGAGGTTAGAACAGCGAATGCTCTTTTAGTTTGAACGCACCTTAAGGCGACCGGCTGCGAGCGAAACCATGAGTTGGAGCGGGATGCTGATATGGATACTCCCTCATTGCAGCATCTGTCGTACAAAGTCCGCAATCTGGTACTTATCTATAATCTAGGTGACATCGTGAAATCACGTAGGAACCTAAAGGTGGATTTAGACCAAACGAGCATTCGCTCTACGAAATTCGTTCCTTACACAAAACGTGATTCGACGAAATACGTTGATTTCGTAGACTGGGGGATAGAATGAGCGAATTCTCGTTTGGTGTAAATGCACCTTTAGAGTATTTATAATCTTCAGCAAAATTACCGCCGCATGTCAACAAATCAATCAATATGCATGACGTCTAGTCATCTAACATAATTGTTTCGATACATTGTTTAAAGAAAAACAATTGAGTTTATATTTTTCCCTTCGTTTTTCCTAAGAACAAACGTAGGTATAATCATGAAAATTATTGTTCGTTTCTAGTTACAATACCTACTTATAATTCGTCGTTACGATTTACCTAAGAGTAGATTTTAATTATACGTAATTCTTTATTATTACCACACCGGTGGTAAATAAGCATACCGCCTGTTGTTAAGAGCCTTATCACACTTGTCATTTGCAAAAGAGTTGAAAGCTTCTCCCGTTTGATATTTCCCTTAAGTACATGCACGCAAGCTATTAAGTGTTAATAGTCCGTGGGCTAGTCGGCCTGAAATTAGAAAACGGTATAATTTGGGGGTACCAAGTGTCCTTTTTACAGTAGTTAGACATATTCATGAGGATGTTAAAAAAGTATGATAGACATCTCAAAGTGGTAGCTAATAGGCATACGGGCTATTTCAAGATTTCCGTTGTATGACAGGTATGGTTAAAATTAGGAGGTACAAATTTTCCTTTTCACGGCTGTTAGGTAAGCTTATAAAAACGTCAAAAATGCAAGATTGCCATTTATAAGTGCTACCTAACAAAAATGGGGCCCATTCAAAGATGGTGGATCTCAAGTTTTACAAAATCAAATATATCTCGAGAACTATTAAATATATCTAATTACTCTCTTGAACAAAATTAAAGGCATATCTGTAAGCTTCATATTTTGCGTATAATATTGCTAAAACCAATCAATAATTAATTATGACCAAATTTATGAAAATTTTGTGATTTTGATTTTTTTTGTGTCGTGTTTTTACATAGTAGTCATGACGCTAGAAAAATGAAATATTTTTTTAAAGATAGTGTATTTAATAACCTTTAATTTGATGTATATAACTTGTTGGCGGTATTAAAAAAAGACCCATAAAAAATATTTAAATGAATTGTAGTCATAATCCACCGTATACTTAGTGATTTAAGAGGCGATGGAAGTGCCACTCGTAAATAATAGTGCTTATTTCAAATAACCAAGATTGAAAAATATAAAAAAATCGCCTCTTAAATCACTAAGTATACGGTGGATTATTATTACAATTCATATAAATATAATTTTATGGGTCTTTTTTTTAATACCGCCAACAAGTTATATACATCAAATTAAAGCTTATTAAATACACTATCTTTAAAAAAATATTTAATTTTTCTAGCGTCATGACTACTATGTAAAAACACGACACTAAAAAAAAAAAAAAAACACGAAATTTTCATAAATTTGGTCATAATTAATTATTGGTTGGTTTTAGCAATATGGTGTATATGCAAAATATGAAGCTTAAAGATATGCCTTTAATTTTGTTCAAGAGAGTAATTAGATATATTTAATAGTTCTCGAGATATACTTGATTTTGTAAAACTTGAGATCCACCATCTTTGATTGGGTCCCATTTTTGTTAGGTAGCACTTATAAATGGCAATCTTGCATTTTTGACGTTTTTATAAGCTTACCTAACAGCCGTGAAAAGGAAAATTTGTACCTCCTAATTTTAACCATACCTGTCATACAACGGAAATCTTGAAATAGCCCGTATGCCTATTAGCTACCACTTTGAGATGTCTATCATACTTTTTTAACATCCTTATGAATATGTCTAACTACTGTAAAAAGGACACTTGGTACCCCCAAATTATACCGTTTTCTAATTTCAGACCGACTAGCCCACGGACTATAACCAGAGAAAAGAAAATTTTTATTGTGTTGAACATGTGAGCCAATAATGTCTGGTCAACTGAGATAAAATTCAACTTGTGGAGCATATAATATAATATTACTAGCGACCCGCCCCGGCTTCGCACGGGTACTATACTTACATATAAACCTTCCTCTTGAGTTAGGTACTCTACCTATTAAAAAAAATCTCATCAAAATCCGTTGTGTAGTTTGAAAGATGCGTACAAAGGGACACTTACTTTATTTTATACTATGTAGTGATGATGATGTATTTGATTTATCAAAAGCACGCAACAGGCAGCCCAAGTAACATGGGCCAGAAGGCTTAAAACGAATTTATCTATTGATAGTCTATTCGCAGTTTATTTTTAGATAAGGGCTTTCTATAAATGGTTTGTATGAAGATAAAGTATCCTTATAGTGTATCTTTTCTCATATTTGATTTTTTTTAGATGATTTGATCTATAGAACACGTATTTTAAATACATTTCTAGGTATAGGACGATTATCTTAGGACATATTGTTCTATAAATAGTTAATAAAGCCTAAAGGTACCTATTTTCCAGTATTTTATTAGATAAGATGGTAAATGTTAAGATTTAACTTTCTACAGATATTCCGTATTAGCTAGTGTTTTTTAGTTTATGTTTGTTTATAAAAAGACTAAAGTCTACATAAACTACTTTTGTAGATATCTTTCAGTAAGTCTAATAATATGTTAGTGAAATAGTGGTTCCAGTGTTTATTTGCTTAAAGATAATGTAAATAAGTGCAATTTTACTAGATCAGCTGGCTTTATGCAATAGAGACAGTAAAACAAATTAAAATATCTGGTGGCTTTCGTCGGAGACTAAGCAAATATTTAAAAATAGAAGAAAATACAGAGAAGGAGCAAAAGGAGTTCAGATTCTGATTTGCGACTCATGAATTAAGCGGGTAAGATTATTAAAATAATAAATAAAGATTAGACTATAAATATTAGATGTCATATACCAAAGAAAAACGACCAAGATCACCTATGTCCGAGGTGGGGATCATAGGTGATCTTGGTCGTTTTTCTTTGGTATATGACATCTAATATTTATAATTTATATTGTATTAAGTAGTGTGACTACTGGAGAAAAATTAAAAGTGCAAATCAAAATATTTAGTTAATAAATAATTTGATTTGTACTTTCGCAATATGTTCTAAAGATTAGACAATAATTATAATTACGAAATGGTTCCATTTACCTATAAATAAATAAACAATGCGTGTCAAATGTTCATTCTTAGAAATCGGGGAAACTTTATACAGATAGGTACGAATATGATAATTTAGATATATCTACCTAATTTAATACGATCCACAAAAAATAAACTTTCCGCCCTCTTCAAATACACTGATAAAACTAAACATAACACGTTAAAACTGCTACAAATCGGCCGCGTGAACCGTGGATACACCAAACAATTCAACATGACAAGACGTGCGTATCGCGACTACTCCGCACGCGCGCACGCCGGCGGCGCGAAGTTGCGATTATACCATTACATTATTTCATATTGTCAACAAATAAAAAACAAATTTCTTTAAGAAGGTAACCTTTTGGATTCGTTCTGCATTAATCCATCCAAAATGATACACAACGCACTCAAAATGCCAGTTCTCTGATTGATGTCTATAAATACTGTGAGAAGTTAAAACAGTGTACAAAAATGGCAGTTTATAGGTAATCTTAAACCACTCATAAACCAGTTTATTCCTCGACTAGGAAGTTTGGTTTGCAACAAGTAAAAATAGTCTTGTCATTTACTAGAGCTATACTACAGATTATTCTTTAGAAAGTTTGTTTTAAAGAAATCATTTTTCTAGACAAGTTTAACTAGACGCCATTTTTACTGCCTAATATTTTGTGAAATTATTGTAGCGAACTATTTTTTTTGGCTTGTTTTTGTACTTTTATGAATATATTCTCTGTAGCAAATCGTCCTATACTTTTTAATACACTATATTATGAATGAAACAAATGGCTTAAAGATATAAACACAATATATATATATTTGATATTTTTATATTTGGTTAATATTTTATTAAATATTACATTTCAAGCGGGCGCTCTTATTTAAAGAGAGTTTTACACAAATTCAGCGAGAGACTTTCATCCGCACCAAGTTTTGCAAGTTTAAGTATCAGTATTAGCCGATGAAAACTATGCGCACGAAATAAGAAGTTAGAAATTTGTCACGCCATTTTGTAATATTACCTTAGCATTATTCTTTTGAGATATGCGCCATTATACGTATCGTTGTCTATTTCTATTAAAATCTTTCTTAAGGTTGGCAGAGTTGAGTTAATTTGGTTTTAAAACTTCTCAGGTAAATACTTCTGTTTAGCTCTCAAGCTTATCTATTAACCATCTACTAGTGCATATCGTGGTCTATAAATAGTATAGAAAGACTCTAGAAGAATGCCTTAAGACTATTTGAAAATGTTTAATTCTTAACTCTGTCTATTCGTGGTTTCTAGAGGGAGACTTATGAATAGTTACAAGGTTGTGCCCACTTTACTATAGACTATCTATAAGCGTTATTGAAGATAGCTTGGGGGCAATGTTACTCTTATGGTAGACAATCAAATCGAAGTCTATTAGATATCTAATATCCCCTTTTTAGATTCGCTTTTGTTACTTGGGAGGCTATTTATTTTTACTTTCAATTATATAATTATACATTTGCCAGTTGCCAGATTTGCCTCACTCTATCTTAAAGTGCATTCAGACCAAACGAGCATTCGCTATTCTATCCCCCACTCTACGAAATCAACGAATCGCGTTTTGTGTAACGATCGAATTTCGTACAGTAGGGGGTTAGAATAGCGAATACTCGTTTGGTCTGAATGCACCTTTAGAGCCTTTTTGATTGTGGCTATACAGATCGGCTATCATAACTATGTGGCCAACATTTTAAATGATAACTCGCAGAAAAAAAACGTTAATTAGTAATGTAAAATGTTCGGCCCTAATTAATAAAAAATAAATGGCGAACCTTGACATAAAGCTGTCTATCGACGAAGCGTTGGGAGTGTTCCAATTCGAGCTAAGCATTATTAACTGCTGAGGGTGCAGCTCTAATTGCACTTTCGCACGAAGATCGCGGGTCGAACCATAATGCAGGGTGAAAAAAACTTTGGAATGTAAGGTACTCGTACAGGTACAGGTAAGGTACACCCGGGTAAGACCGGACTATTTTTCGGTGAGTTGAAAGGATGTCACAAAAAAAAAAACATATATTTATTCTCACTAACTTTTACGTGCAGATGTGTGATGTACGTGATAAAAAAGAAATCAAGCTTTCAATATAAATTTACTTGATGCCGCTGAGTCGAATAGCTTAGGAGTAATCGGCACTCAAACTGCGGTCATCCGATCTTAGCCGGGTGTACCTTACTCAGTATTGGTACAGTCAAGGTGAAAAATATAGAATTATATACCATTCATAATATTTTCTTCGGTTACGCATGAAATAAAACTATGAAAACGGATAAACTCGCGTTATGTTTATTATTAAATATCTATTGATTAATATTTACTTCATCCCGACGTTTCGAACACTTTACAGGGTTCGTGGTCTGCGGGCGACATATATATTATACCATTCGTCAGTAGAATCTTAAAAAAAATATAAACGTACCCGTCATATGCTATAGAAAGTCAGCCATTTTACATTTTTTTAGATTCCACTGACTATTATTGTACGTAATGCTTAAAAGATGTTAAATTCTGTTTTAACACTATTTTAAGTAAGGTAAGGTGGGGTAAGATGTAACGGTTTTTTTAATGAAGTAAGACAAAAAGTCGTCCTTCTGGCACAGCAGATACAGGTAGCTTTTTGTCTTAAGGTGCGTTCAAACCAAAAGAGCATTCGCTGTTCTATCCCCCGATTCCCCCGTTCTACGAAATCAACCAATCACGTTTTGTGTAACGATCGAATTTCGTAGAGTGGGGGGTTAGAATAGCGAATGCTCTTTTGGTTTAAACGCACCTTAACCCATTAAAAGAATCGTTTTATCTTACCCCACCTTACCTTATTTTACCAATGAGAAGCCGTTGTCTCCACATAACTATTTCCTTATGGCAAATAAAAACAGCGGTCATAATAGAGCCAATGTGGCATCGGCAGCCAGCGTGGAGCCGCGCCCACGTGGCTAAGCGCACGCGCACGCGACCGTCATTCATTGTCATCCGTTTCGTAACCGATCAGAGAGGAGAATACGTGTATTGTAATGATGGTAGGGGATTTGCGGACCCATCATCATCATCATCCGCCTATGATAGTCCACTGCTGGACGTAGGCCTCTCCTCGTAACTATGCGTATAGTCGCATTAGGAGGTAAATGCACATAATCGCCACGCTGGGCAAGCGGATTGGCGATCGCAGTAATGTGTCCACTATGATGACGCTGCTACCCATCATCAATCTTTTATCAAATAATGGTCAGTGACACTTCAATCCCTTAATCGACTCTTACGACACCCGCAGGAGGAGTTGGGGTGGTGATAAATGTATTCTTATTGCCGTCACCACGCGGCCGACCGCCATCCGTGCAGACCCAGGGAAGTGGCAAATGCAGAAAATACTCTATTAAGAAGATGATGAGGGTGTCATAAGGACAACCGCAAGCTTCGTAATCCAAAAATTTCGATGATTTGTCTCTGTCACTCTAATGACGTCTTCGTTGGAGTGACAGAGATAAATCCTCGAAATTTGCGGATTTCAAAGTTCGCGGTAGGGCCACTGAATACCTTTCTTGCTACGAACAAATAAAACATGGAAGCTGCACGCCATACTAAATTGCTGTTCAAAAACGGTCCTGAACATTAGTTGACAAATGTCACCCCCTCTTCAATGCGTCACGGTAATGAATTTCAATGTCAACCTATAAAAACTTAAACCGCCATTTAAAAATAGTTGTGATTGGTCCGTCAAAGTTTTGATTGGCTATACATATATTGTACAAACATTTCTCAAAAATGTTACGCCGAAATATGCGCGGTATAAAGAAAAGCGCTGTCCCATCTTGGCACAATTGAACAATTGTGTTTGGGAGCATTTTTGAGCTGGCGTTAGACGTCTATGATATATGATATATGTATATTATGGTCGCAGCTTTCTTGAAATTTTACAATGTATTGCACATTGGGCGGCATGAGGTTAATATATATGAATTAAAGTGCAGGTGACGAGATTTCGGATCATGTTCGTATAATGAAATCGAATCGACCCGCAGATGAAATTCGGTAAAATCCCCGACGCGCTGATCTGACGAAGCGATGCGGGTAACGGTTCACCTTAATTTCGTTTACTTTCCGCACTAGGGTTGTCACACGTAGTTTGACCCATCATCTGTGGTTAACAATCACTACAATGGATTTAGAATTAAAATTATGAACCGATTTGAGTTCAATACCTATTGTAAAGGTGCATTTAGACCAAACGAGCTTTCGCTCATTCGATCCCCCACTCTACGTAATCAACGAATTTCGACGAATCACGTTTTGTAGAGTGGGGGATAGAAAGAGCGAATACCTACACGTTTGGTCTAAATGCACCTTAAGGATCCTTATCAAACACAGACGAAGGGTTAATATAAAGTATAGTACTGTATTTTACCTTCATGCACTTTACGATCTACGGGACATAAAGTTCGCTCAAATACTATATTTCGAACTTAATTGAAAACTTAAATAACCAGTAATCTCCTATTCTATTACCTTCCAGATACTATTTTTTTTTGTGCGTGTAAGTGTAAGTACTTTATTTTTTCATGCTTTAAATCGACATACCTTAAAACAAACATACCTTAATACTGTATATCTTAAAACAAAATGTAGCAACCCTATTCCGTACCGCTCTACACCATTCCGATTCAAGATTGGACTTTAATGTGATCCGGTAAACAATCATCGAGTTATAAGTAGAATTAAAATGAGAGGATTGTTTTCTATTCAGAAGCTTGCGATAGACTGTATTGTGAAAATTAAAGAGGAGTACATATTTACCTTGTGAAAGTTGGGATGATTTTTTTTATTTTACTGTAATCCTATAGTGTGGGGTAACGTTTAATACAGGCTGACTTCAAATAGGTGATACAAAACATGAATCTACCCTTCGTATGCCTTGTGCCGTATCCGTCCGCGTCCCAAGCAATTGGACTATAAATTGTAAACTTCAAGGTCATAAATTCAATACCATTTTTTGACAGCGACATACGAAAGGTTAATGGTTTTGAACAACTTTTACTATGAAACCAAATATGAAAACTTTAGAAAAAAGCGACACTTCCATAAAAATGTAGATAAGTACTAAGATAGGTTGACCAAAATATATGGAAGCGTCAGTTTTTTTCTTGAGTTTTCATATTTGGTTCCATAGTAAAAGTTGATGAAAATCATTAATAAATTCATGTTTTATTAATTTGTTTAACACCAATTTGAAGTCAGCCTGTAGATATTTTAAATACAATTTATTAAAAAAAAATTAAATAAAATTTATTTAAAATATCTACAGATATTTACAAATATCTATCTAATTTATTTAATAAATTATCTTTAAATACGGGTTGCAAAAGAATGTTTTTATTTCAAAGTTAATATTTCCGGAAATAACCGCTCCAGAATAAAAAAATGTGTTTATAGGTATACGGTATACGATATACATAGCATATAGCATCCCTATATGTATAATAAGACTTGAAATTGCTACCAGTCATAGGTTATGGAACTTGTGAATCATTCCAGATTTGTTCTTGAACTTTGAACACATTTACCGGTACAAAGTCTAAGACCTCGACCAAATAACCGGTTACGGTTAAGCTGTAAAAATCTACATCCAATTCGTCAAAGGAATTCTTGAATGCTCGAAGAATAACGACTCATTAAACATAAACGAGTACCTTGTCATAAAACTCATAAACGACAAACGACCTACGAACAAATAAAACATGGAAGCCGCACGCCATACTACATTGCCTTTCAAAAACGGTCCTGAATTTTAGTTGACAAGTATCACCCCCTGTTCAATGCATCACGGCAATAAATTTGAATTTCAACCTATAATAACCACCATTTAAAAATAGTTGTGATTGGTCCATCAAAGTTTTGATTGGCGATATTCAATAAACATTTGTCAAAGATGTTACACCGAAATATGCGCGGTGTCACAAAAAGCGCCAATGCGCCCATCTTGGCACAATTGTACAATTGGTTTTGGGGACATTTTTGAGCTGGCGTTAGACGTCCGTGTTATACAGGGTGTTTTTTTTTTCGACCGTTCAAATTCTACGTAGTGAATGTGTAGGTCATACTGACCAACTTTTACTATGGGGACAAAGTCGAAATCGCGAAAAAAAAATCAGCTGTTTCATACATTTCGGCCGGCGTAATGCCGCCAATTTGTATGAAACAGCTGATTTTTTTTTCGCGATTTCGACTTTGTCCCCATAGTAAAAGTTGGTCAGTATGACCTACACATTCACTACGTAGAATTTGAACGGTCGAAAAAAAAACACCCTGTATATGGTCGCAGCAAACGACAGATAATGGGTAGGTTCAAGAATCTGCTTACCTTTGTAACTATGTAAAGTTACAAGACGTATTTAGACAGAGTCGTATCTGACAAGCGAAATCCTACCCAGAGAGCCATCACCATTTATCATCATCATGAGATAATTATGTCAGAACCACGGTGCTCAAAAACATCTGAACACACACTTTACCAATATGACAATAGAGGCCTGTGGCCAATTTCACCATAATTACAAGTGTGACAATTGTAAAATATCACTGTTACTGACGTCACAGGCCTCCGTAGGCTACGACTACCACTTACTATCGGACGGTCCATGTGCTTGTTCGCCACCAACATAAAATTATTACTAATAACGTTATTAAATTGTTAATAAACTACTTTTTATTTTCCGAAACCCGTGACAATTGTCGCAAGGTTTAGTACAATTCTCATTCAATCTTGACATGAGGTTCGACATATGTCGGAATTTCGCTACAATTGTCGTGTTTTTTGTGACAATTGTAATTTTGCTTCACAAAAAAGTAGTTATTTACTGCTGATTTATTAAAGTTCCTGGACTAAATTTTATGTTGGTGGCAAACAAACGCTCGGTCCTTCCGATAGTAAACGGTAACTGTAGCCTATAGACGCCCTAGATTGGAGAAACAGTAAATTTACAATTGTAGCACTTGTCAATATGGTGAAATTGGGGCCTGGGTGCTTAGACAAGTTGCCAATCGCTAACGCTTAATCGTCAATCGTAAGCAAAAGGCAGCTAACTGTCTTTGTCGAGCTAATACGAAAGAGTGACAGAGAGGGAAATCTACGATACGCTACTAAGCGCTAGCGATTGGCAACTTGGCTAAGCATCCTGCTCAGATATTTGTGAACAGTCTGGCCGCTTCGATATAACAGATGACGACTGTATCAAAGCTGTATTACTTGCTTTCTTGCCACACTTACGTACGAAGTTACAAGTGCGACAAAGAGAAAACACGTCATCGTGCTTTTATCTGCTCGACCATCTAATCCAAAATCAATTCAGCTATACGACCCATTGAAAGAAACTTCCTATTTTACGAGCTCCTGATCTACTTTTTACGAGTCCGAGACATAAAACCCGCGACTGAGATTAATTTGGGGCATCTGTCATCCTTTATTGCCAAGACAATCGCAATGCACTGAGACTGAGGTCAGTACTACAGGCTACTGAGATCTTCGAAAACCGTTTTCGCATCTATCTCTGTCATTCTAACGAAGGTGTTATTGAATTAAAAGAGACAGATGTTCGAAATGTCATTCGTGGTAGGCCCTCAGGTCGACGACCCGCGTTATCGCGAGATTACGTGTACCCACGTGCGTCAAATATCTTATTACTTTTGAACTTTATTCCTTTGTAATAAGGTATACAATGTATACGTCTATGGCAAGCCGACACTACAACTATTATGTCTTTCACGTGAAATCTAAAGTCGGTGGAATAAGATTCAAATTCGACCCTAATGGACGTTGAGTCCATTTATGGTGCGTTGATGAGTTTCATTAACATCTCGTGTTTGATCTACTTCTTAGAGATTCAGGAAGCGTGTCTTTCATGATATCAGGTTGCAATTAGATCATCGATTTATGACGACATGAAGATGTGAGAGGCATTTTGTAGGAGTGCGTTTATTTTGTAGTTTAACAACAACATTCGACTGGTAACTAAAGACGGTCGGTAACTTTGGAGAACTTGGTAAGCGAAACTGTAAGAAACTCAATTCGGTGTACCCTCGTACAAGTATTAATATTAAAACGAAATTTGGAGGCGTAGCTTTCTAATGACCGAAAAAAAAGTCTTTAAGTATGTAGTACTCAACATTTTATGTAATTAACAACATCTTATTTTTAAATGACTCCATTAAAAAAGAATAATATATAACGAAAAATAACTAAATTAAAACCGTTCTTTTGTATGGTTTAAAAACCGGTACATCCGATCCCTGCTTTTTGGCCACCCTGAATTGCTACATTTACATGTGCATAATTATACTTATACAATCGCATACTTGGTTCTCAGATAGGTGTAAAACCAGTGACACCTGTGTAGGTAGTGTGGGTTCCATTATACCATGTTACAACGGTAACGATGAATAAGTGAAGTCATCGCTGCATATTTTGATAACGTTGAATGCCTCAATGACTTGTTTTTACCGTTAATAATCCCGATCTGTACTCAATATACAGGGTGTTTTCAAATTAGTTACCGATACCTTAGGGTATGTGTTCATGATAACGAACAATTTTCCTCATGGCATCAAAACGAAATTTCGAAAAAAAAAACCGGTTTCTATGAAATGTTGATCCGCTGGCGGGACTGATTTGTATGGAAAGTCGAATTTTTTTTCAAGATTTCAATATAATCGTCCCATAAGGAAAATTGTTCGTGCGTGTAAAGATGCTAACTTTGTAAAATCAAGTACTTAATTGAGAAATGCAGTTTTTTTTCATGTCTTGTCTTATTTCCTGTGTTGCTATAATACTTTATATTATTCGTGTTTTTATATGGTTCGATGGCTAGACACGATACAAGATACATTAACTACGTGTCGTTATGAATTGTTTTCTCTTAGCTTGCCTGTACGATAACATGGCAAATTATTTATTTTCAAAAGTAAATGTATTTAACTATTACTTTAAGATTTATCGATAACACCCGATGTTTAATTTTGGTCAATCTCTTGTTTTTGCTAGAAAAATATCTAGGTATAGTTATCATTTCTGTGGCATATGAGTATGAATATACGAGTTAATTGATTAGGTATTATTACAATTGTAAGGATACATAATCCACATAATTGTGTAATTTACTTCGTTGAAACACGACTCGTGTTTGATGTTATACAGGGTGTATCACATGGCACACTGAAAACCTCAAGAGGCTCAGCCGCCTACCCTGAACTACGAAATCTGCAAATTTCGGGGTTGATTGACAGAAATAAATCCCCGACGAACTTCGGTGTTCGCGGTAGTAGGCCAGACGCCCCCTCATCATCATCATCATCATATCAGCCGAATGACGTCCACTGCTGAACATAGGCCTCCCCCAAAGATTGCCACAATGACCGGTCCTGCGCCACCCGCATCCAGCGGACTCCTGCGACCTTCACCAGGTCATCAGTCCATCTTGTGGGGGGCCTACCCACGCTACGCCTTTCGGTACGTGGCCGCCATTCAAGAACCTTCCCGCCCCAACGGCCATCGGTTCTACGCGCAATTTGCCCCGCCCACTGCCACTTCAGTTTACGAGGCCCCCTAGGTATAAGTTATTCTGGTATAAGTTGTTCTGAGCACCTGTTACTATTTCGCGCTTTTTTCAAACCAGCGGCCCTACCGCGAAAAACGGAATTCGTAAATTTCGAGGATTTGTCTCTCTCACTCTAATGACGCCTTCGTTTGAGTGACAGAGAAAAATCCTCGAAGTTTACGAATTTCGATTTTCGCGCTAGGAGAAGCATATAGCCCACCTAATGATAAGCAGCTACCGTAGCCTATGGACACTGCAAACGCCCAGCGGTGATCAAGCGCGTTGTCAACCCTTCAGAAACCTATAAACTCCTTTCTAGAAAAACCCCATACCGTGGAAAACTTGGAACCCCGAGTCACACCTTTTGATTGAGTGATCTTGCATTTCATGGCATTTTTTATAGGAGACTTATTTCTTTTGCGATTTCGGGATTAGTCCCATAGTAAAAGTTGATTAGTACGACTTATAAAATCGCCATCAGATATATGGGACCGGCCAGGATGCTTAAAGATATTTGAACATGCACTCTAACGCAATGGCAATAGAGGCCTCATGCGTAGCCAAGTTGTCAATCGCTAACGGTTAGTAGCGTATCGTAGTTTTAGAAAAAATCGCCAATTATCACCATAGGGGCGGGGGGTCATCGGACAAATCACGTGTGATTTTTTGTTACTCTCTGCTGAACAGCATACTTCTTTTAAAACATAACCAGATGTCAAATCCTGAACTGAGTTTTAAAATTACACAGACATTTACCTCGTAGTTTGCAAAAAAGTTTTTTCCTATTACGTGTGCTTAATAAAGTACTTAAATTGAAGTGTTATTAAAAGGACTACTTAAGTTGGCAAAAAATTACACGTCATATTGGCTAGGGGGTGGGGGGGAAAATATCACCAAGTATCACCATGGGGGATGGGGGGGTCTAAAATAGGCCAAAATCGTATGACCTGATTAATGGACAAACCCTTAGTGGCTAACGAAATACCCTGTATACAAAGTTATAGCGTGTGAGGGCGTGTAAGGCACTTATTATAATGTCAAATAATTATAACGCCAGTAAAATGATGGGGTTGTGACTTGTGACAGTTTAATAGATTAATTGTGTTGTGTCCTGTCTTCGTAATGAATGCGGCAAACACTTCGGAACAGTTGACTGACATTGGAATACGTATGTATTGTACTTAGATACAGCGAAAAACCCGAAGTATGTATAGTATATACAGGGTGTAAGTCTAATACGGGTGAAGCTCTTTAAATATACCTAATTTTAATAAACTGTCCAGTCTTGGACACTTATTTCCCGTGACGTACATTGACGGCCGCGTTTGCATTTTCCCCGGAGAAGTCGCAATTTCCTGGCCTCCCAACACGCCCGGAATGTGGACATTTCCTTTGCCTTTATTAAATCTACATGTTTTCCGTACTTATTAACATATTATTAAAAGTTCCTCCCAGCTTTTTATTATTATTTTTGTTTTCTCCTATGCGGATATATTGTTAAGTACGGTGAAAAAAACGTATTCACGTACCTTTTTGATTGATCTTTATTGTCATAGTTACAAGAACGAACAAGGTATATGAATCGAATTCCTTGACTGTTCTTACAGCAGTGCCGGATTTACCAGTAGGCCAAGTACATCCTACAGTCAAGGACTGCCTACTTTGTAACATGACAATAAACATGAAAGCCGGTGGTCTAATAAGCATTCTTACTCCGATAAAGTACGAAATGTTACCTACATAGTTAAATTATTTTTCGTACATAAGTAAACATTTATTAAAACCATAATGCATTTATTCACCCAGAAGGCACTTATAAAATCCTGTATAGGTAGCTATAAAAACCCATATAGGCACTAGCCCCACTAGGCACACACCTATGTGTATGACTGTATGCGATTGATCGATTGATCCATTCATCATAGTTTGTTCGCCTTCAGAAACAGGGCTACCCAATTTTCCAATTCCACTCATTTCTGCTTTTAGCCACATTCATCCAATTTGACTACTCTTTTCATCTCGTTGACCATCCCAACTCATTCTTTGTTTCAACAATCTAGATATTCTGCTATACACGGTGTAACACGAGGAGACGGCGAATAACTTTAACAAGTTTAACAGCGTATGCCTGAGGTCGTAATAAGCCCACGGAAAAAACATGTCCAGTGCTTAAAAAAATCAGGGCAAATTCACACCTTATTCAAAAGTAAGGTGGTTTTTCCTTCTGTAATTTGAATTGACTAGACAATCTAGACGGGTGCGCCAAAGTATTTATAAAATTGCAACTTAGATTATTGCAACTCCGAAAATGTTTCTTATACAATTTAACATCATAATGATCGGTATTTAGAAGTAATCTTTGTTCATAATTATCATCACTTAGAATTATTTATGTTCATAATGTTGTTTTTCATATATATTTTTAGTACTAACTTTTATGTTTCTATAATTTTTCACTACCTATACTTATTTTATGCTATATAATCTAATGTTATATTTATTTTTATCTGTACTGGTTTTATGTATGAATTATTTTTGTTTAATTAAATATAAATCGTACTATTACTGTAAACACTAGCTTCCTGCACAAACCAGGTTGTGGCAGAGTACTGTACTAAACGGGTTCCCTCTATTCTGGCATAACTTTATTTGTCCGAAACGCTTACTTAGGTCATAACAGACTTGGCATAATCTATTTTGGCATAATCTTAATGAGGCAGAAACATCACTTGGCTTAAATAACAATATTTGGAACATTATTTTGTCCGAAACTATCTTGGCATATCATTATTTACGCCGAGTGTTATAAGATAGAAATTAGAATTGCATATTTTTTTGGGCATATTTGTTGTGAGGGGTGAGGGTGAAAATTTCTGCAGTGAGCGAGCGAAGCGAGCGAACAAAACCTTCCGGGCAGATCCGACTCGAGCAAAGCTCCCGCCTTAGTCTTCTAACCTAACCTAACCTAACCTCGAGGTTATTTTTTTTAGCAACCTAGAAAGTAGTCGGCTCAGTAACACAGTAAGTAACTTACAGAATATTACTACTACCTCGATTATATTGAGAGGTTGTAATTATTCCTTCTCTGTTATGCTAAAACAAACTATGCCGATATTTTTTATGCACATCCAGATTATGCCTCATCATAAATAGGAGCATCGAAATTATGCTCGAATAATATTCGAACAACTCGAAATCTGCCACAACGAAATATGCTAAAGTTGAGTATGCCACAACCGTTTCTGCACAAAGCCCATTATGACTAAGTACATAGTTTATGTCATATAGAATTAAAAAAGAATTATGCCACAACAGGGTGAACCTAATGGGAAAATGTTTATAAATAAACAATTTATTTCAAATAACTTTATGGGGATAGATTAATTGACGACTTTAAGAGGATAAAATTTCGAAATAAAAATTGTTATGAACATTGTAGGTAGAAGTATAATTTTTAGTAAGAAAAAAATTAAGTATGAGATAAAATTTTCGGAGTAATGATGATTATGAGTAAAAAACGGTATTAGTAAAAAAATTCGAAGAAAAAATTGTATAAGTGCCAATATGGACCTCTGCTAGACATGTTCTTTCCGTGGACCTTTCACCTACATGAACTAAACCCATGTCGAAATGAATCGTGCTTTTCAATACAAATTATTTATTGCTATGTATGAAAACATTAAAAAAGAATCATATTTGGACCTGCGGCGCTACCGCGAACTCCAGAGTTCGCGAATTTCGGGGATTTGATCAAAGAGAAATGTTTTTTGGGACAATCATTGGAGTGACAAGTATATACACGGTATAGCACGAGAAAACCGGATAAGTTTAACACCGTATTCCTGAGGTCATAAGAAGCAAAAAATGTACCATAAACCAAATTAGCCTCTCACTCTAATGACGCCTTCAGGTGCGTTCAAACCAGAAGAGCATTCGCTATTCTAACCCCCCACTCTACGAAATTCGATCGTTACACAAAACGTGATTGGTTGATTTCGTAGAACGGGGGACAGAACAGCGAATGCTCTTTTGGTTTGAACGCACCTGAAGGCGTCATTAGAGTGAGAGGCTAATTTGGTTTATGGTACATTTTTTGCTTCTTATGACCTCAGGAATACGGTGTTAAACTTATCCGGTTTTCTCGTGCTATACCGTGTATATACTTGTCACTCCAATGATTGTCCCAAAAAACATTTCTCGACACGAGGCACAAGACATACTAAATTCAACCTTGTGTCAAAAGTATAAAGTTACATTTACAAGTCAGAGAACTTGCTAAATCCGACTTTATGGCTTTCACTTTCAGATTTCCGAGAGCAATTAGACCCACGTCTCTCCTGTATTGTCCTAGGTTTAATTTTTCAATTCATTCCTTGCCTCTCTCATTTAGTCGATAGACATCTGAAATAAAGTATGGTTGGGTAAATCAAACCATATCTAACATAATATGATATGATATGATATGTTATTCTTTATATTCTTTATACGAATGTTGTACGTAGTCTAGGTAGTATTCGCTTTTGTACCTACATCTCCTTTTAAATGCGTTGTAATTGTAACATATCGCACCTTTAGAATGAAAGTGACCTAATTCAAAATTTTGGAATTATAATTATGTACCTACCTACTTAATTTAAAACACCTAAAAGCTTAACAGTTCTAATTCGAAAATTTTGGATTAGGTTACTTTCATTCTAAAGGTGCGATATTATCTCACACCGCATACCTAGATCCAAAATCATGTATATTTTTGTTAAGAAGGGTATGATATGTAATCAAGATCTACGAACTTTGTAGACTCTTAATGATGTAATTTTGAGGGTGAGGATAAAGTAATTTACTACTACTAGAGTAGATGTAGGTACGAAACGTTTGTTTCTCCGAAGTTTCACTTTCCGAACTTGATTTTATTTACTATGTATGACGCAAGTGTGGAATCAGCCTATATCAAAATAGGTTTTATATGAATAAATACCTGGGCAAGCCCTTTCATATGCAAAAGTGCCACTGGGATTAGCGTGACAAAGCCGGTCACGCAAGGTATACATGCACAATGTAAGTACATACTGACATACCGAAACCCTCATCGATCGACCCGCAAATAGAAGTTTGGCAAATTCGAGTGTCTGACAAAAGAGCATCGAGCGATTCGAGCGCACTTCTACCCACTTCGGCTCTGTCGAGTGCATCCGTTTACTATTCATTGATTAACAAAAAGTTGCGACGGCGTCAGAAAAACGTTGGGAATTGCAGTTTTCGTGCTGAAAGTTCGCTGAAAAATGCCTAGGTTTTGTAGATTTGTGCATTTCATTATTAAACGTTCATAAAACAGCCTTCAGGCTAATTGAACTGTTTATTTTTATTTTGTCAGTGACCTATCAGTGACATTTGCATTTGATAGGTAGGGAACAAAAATTAACTAACACAGCAAGCCTACCCAAGATGCCGTTCTGCATAAATCATCTAATACGTATACCTATTATACGATTTATGAATAAAGAGTAGAGGTAGAGGAGTAGATAATAATATGTACCTACATATGTACACGAATGTCAGTTGTCCAAGAAAGATCGTTCGTCGTCACTGTTTGAATCACAGCTTCAAATAAATTAAAAGTATTTGAAGTGAATTTTACATAATTATATTACTGTTTGAATCACAGCTAGATAGATGTGATGGCTTGTGTATTGCAAGTTTCCAACAACACAAGGCAAAGCTTCAATATCTAAATGATCGAAATATATTTTCCAAACTGTACAAAGCATACTAATCTGCAAAAATGCTATACGAGTATGTCGTGGGCTTGCGCAGAAAACCCCGAAAATTCTAACCAATAAACTCTAAAATTACATTCCTTGATTTCACTTTAGATTTTTCAACCTCAGCTTTGTTTTTAATAGCCTTTTAAAAATTGTCAACACCAATATTTGTTAGACCGTTTTAATTCGTGGGCTGTATTTTCAACGAGAAAATTCGTTTCCGAAGCCAGAAAGGCTTTAAATTTAGATGGGTCTTAACCCTCTTACGAGGCTGTTCTAAAAGTAAAATTTATACCCGAAGGAAATCAAAGGAAACGCCTACGATGTCCTTCTGTATCTCTTTGAAGTACTTTGTTAAACTTTTACAATTTGTTAACCACAATTGAGTTCCTATTCATATTAAATTTGAGACCTTTCATTGCGGACGAGTGCTACGTGCTACGCTTGTAGCAGATCCCGTGATTTTTTCACTTTGTAGCGAAAATAGACCTCCCACAGAGAACTCCCCTCGGGAGTTCCCCGCGTTCAAAGTGTTAATCATTGTCTTTGTCATCAAGGGAACACAAGTATTGTGTTAAAGTTAGTCATACAAACTGTATGGTATACTCTGTCTGACAACCTTTGGCAGTAGAAAAAGGCGGCAAATTTAACAAGTGTAAGTTTGTTTTGCCGTGTGGTGACGGCAGTAAGAATACATTTGTCACCACCCCAACTTCTCCTGCGGGTGTCATAAGAGTCGACTAAGGAATTGAAGTATCACTGACCATTATTTTATAAAAGATTGATGATGGGCAGCAGCGTCATCATAGTCATACATTCCTGCGATCGCCAATCCGTGGCGATTATGGGCATTTACCTCCTAATGCGTTTATAAGCATAGTTAATAGGAGAGGCCTACGTCCAGCAGTGGACTATCATAGGCTGATGATGATGAAGTGTGTTTTGTGGACCGCTCAAAGTAATTTTTAATTTTTCACTCTCAAAAGTTGTTACACAAAATTTAACATAACAAAAATTATGTCGAACATATTGCGAAAACACAAATCAAATTATTTATTAACTAAATATTTTGATTTGTACTTTTAATTTTTCTCCAGTAGGCACACTACTTAATACTATATAAATTATAAATATTAGATGTCATATACCAAAGAAAAACGACCAAGATCACCTATGTCCGAGGTACATACATAGGTGATCTTGGTCGTTTTTCTTTGGTATATGACATCTAATATTTATAAAAATTATGTCGTTAAATTATGTTTCCATTAAAAGCCTTCAACTAATTTTTTTGCAATCGACCTAACTATATTGTGGATAGTATACAAATTGCGTCTTTCCAAGTCTGAGCTTTATTAGCTTAGGGAGTAGTTAAAAAGCAGTTTAAGAGTTCAAAGGAGCTAGTAAACGACGCCCGGGGATTAGGTAAGTACGCCCCGTCCGCTGCTACAACGACCGTGTTCCCATCTCCCACTCTTGCTCGCCTCTGTTCATTGATACAAGACCATAGTCTGAACTGAGGCGAGCAACACAATCATGATATTCAAGATACAATAGGAATGATGACTAGTCACCAGCAAATATTGATCTTAACACATTCTTATAGTTCTAAGATCGTGCCATGCTAATTTTGAAGCGTGAAGAAGCATCTAGCGGGTCAGCAAGACGGTGGCAACGAAAGGTTACTGCTGGTCCCCTGTTCGTTGCCGCCGCGATTTGGGCTCCACGTTTCACTTACGATCAGGTGGAGTGGAGCCACTTTGTTGTGCCAATATAAAAAACCCTGCCCGCTTAGGAATATCTGCTGCTGATTGAACTGTTTTAAAGAGGCAGAAAGCTTCGTCACGCTTGCCAACGGGCACTAATTTGACCTCGCCAACCGATGGGAACACCCCCAGTCTGTTTTTGTGCCCGGGTCGCTTAATAACTCAACATTTGACATGATTAAAATAATGACTAACGAAGTTTTGGACCTTTCCGGACTCGAAAAAGCTGTTAAGTCGTAGGGCAAAACATACTGTTTTATACAACGTATTTACTGTGACACAATACCTAAGTACATTACCTACATCTACGGACGTAGACGTCAGCAGATAAAAAGCAAAGAGAGAAGAAATTATGTAGGAAGTTATGCAATAAATTTAAAAAATTTGAAAAGGCTTGGTTTCTAAACTTTTCACTAAGGACATAAAGATTTGGTGGATGTTTTCTATTGCCAGTTTATAGTTGAATTGCAAATATTCCAATAGGACATACGAGCCCCGATGCAGTGGAGTTCGTCTAGTTCGAAACAATTTTTACAAATTTTTGAATATTTTAAAAATGATCACATTATGCTAATGATAAATTGTATGAACGTTAATCATGGTTAATGTACTACATTTCAAGAGACACAACAATCTGAAGTACGCTTTTGTTGTTTAATAAATCGATTTTAACAAACCAGTGTCTAAATTATATTTTCGTTCACCACCGTAATTCCGCGCTTATAAGCTTGACGCAAAATTCAGATCAGGTGTACCATGTCGTCTTTAATATTAATGGCGTTCTTTACATTCATTAATTATTTACAAAATTAAAAATTGAGGAAAAAATTTAAAAAAATACCACTCGTAAAATAGTTTTTTTTTTATTCTGATTATTAAGTCCAAATATTTTATACTCAAAGAAACTATTTTAGTACTACTATTGAATAGTGAAGGTTTTGTCTCTAAACCTTTTCCCCCGGATGAACGGGATAATCTCGAAAAACTGTCTAACTGGACGAGAACATATGCATCGGGGCTCGTAAATATGACGAACGAGTGTAGGAAAAAAGCAGTTGATGGCCTAGATAGCAGTGCATAGCTTGTATAGCCTGTATCTCCTGATTTTAATACAGCTTGTACTATCAAAAATATGTCACCTGTATACCGGTCGTAACGTAACGGCCATTGCACAAGCCAAGATCCACTTAAATTATCATTGATCGACCTTAATATGATTGCAATAAGACATACAAATGGTCAATCAAGCGTCTTCCCCGTTCCTACTACTTCGTGGGCGGCAATTACCGGACTCCAATTGCTTTTATCAATTCTAATAAAGTGACAGAGAGTCGTTGTACCGCCTCGACTTATTACCATATGAAATGACCGAGAAGGTATATTAAATTCTACTCTCGTGAAAGGAACTATTGTAGTTAAGAATGTGATCTTATCAATAACTTTATCTTCACTTAACTGCGGTTGAGT